>MUZC01000715.1:384350-395654 GCA_002072015.1 Radix auricularia | reverse complement strand
ATACCCTTCTGTCTGTGGCACACAAATACCCTTCTGTCTAAGGCCAACACCGTCCATAAAAGCCGTATTTTCTATTTGAAAATCAGCATGTTTCCAATTTATTTTTTTATCAGTTAAATATTTTTTAGTGTAAGGCTGCACTCTAACATCATAACACGTGTAAAACCCTGTAACACTTTATTAAATTAAGTTTCGGTAATCATACATTTAAGTGGAACTTTTATTAAAATTTTCGCGTTTTTATTTGACTTTAAATGTGTGACACCCTCTCCCCCCACATGTGTGACGTCATTTATGGACACCCCTAAAAGGGCGGCAAATTGGAGACCGCCCCGGGCGGCAAAAGCTCTAGCTACGCCACTGACCATTCTCACAATATAAAATAAATTGTAACTCTTGCTGGAAGCTCTTTGAAGTTAACAGAACTTTTAGGAATCAAGTATAATTTTATAGCAAGAATACTTTCTTAGAGCTAATGCAGGCCAGCAAAAACATTTGCAAAATACAAAAATGAAAAAAAAAATATTTAAAGTTAAATTTTTATGAAAAAGAAATACATAATGTAAAAGTGCATTTCAGGTCAGCGCTTGTCTCAGCAAATACAAAATGATAAACAAAAATATTTGAAAATGAAAACTTATGTGTTTTGAAAATTCTGATAAGTTATCAGCTTTGAGACGTATACAACAAACAGACAAGTTTTTATAAACAAAATATAAATATAAAACTATTTAGTTGTGAAATAAAATAATTCAAGATATAAGTATAACTAATAAATCAGATACTAATATTACTTCTAACTTTTGTAAGCAACGTCTGGTAGTATCCAAAATAACAATAATAATAACATGGAAAATTATACGGCACTGTGTGACAGCAGAGCGGTGGGCTCATGGTACCTAACATAAAATTACTGGCAGACACACACTAGACAAAGATAGACATTAGATAAAAAGAATGTATGTAATGACATATCAAAACATGGACAGCACACAGCACCAACATTTATCAGTCAAAGGTCAGATTGTGACATTGTTTATACAGTTTGAAGAGTTGACTTGTCATGCCACGGCCTACACGTAACAGCAACATTTATCAAAGAGATGTCACATTGTGACATTTGAGGAGATGTCAGATTGTGACATTTAAGGAGATGTCACATTGTGACATTAAAGGAGATGTCACATTTTGACACTTAAGGAGATGTCACATTGTGACATTTAAGGAGATGTCACATTGTGACATTTAAGGAGATGTCACATTGTGACATTGTTAGTCTTATGTTTGTACAGTAGATAGTTGGTGAGGTCCTTTTAGTCTTAAATACAGTTTTGAATAGTTGGTGTGTTAATTGGAGAGAATTCCACTGTTTTAGAGCACAAGAAGAAAATGGAGATAAGCATTGCTGTGTTATAATCAAATGTATTGTAAAAGGTCTGTGATTTTTATCAGCATTATTTATTTGTTTATAGAAATATTAAAACTATATTTTTATTAGTTTTTGCTCTGTAACATTTATATATTTATTTGTAAAGTTGTAACGTTAATTGTGTTTACTACTATTTATGAGTAAATTTCCATAGAAATTGTAAAATTAAAAAAAAAAATGTAATAACCTTTAAGATAATATTTGTAACACCACAATTTTAATTGTCTCTATTAATTTCACTATGTTGTTTTCTTTTCATGTCACTTCAAAGCGGGTTTACTTGATGGACAAATTTATTTCTGATATTTAATAATAATTGAGTAAAATGATGCATTACATATCTGCATGTGTTTTCATTTCTAAATTTGTTTTAAATTCTAAAATTTTAGTAAATATTTGGATTGGACAAGTTTTAATCTATTACAGACTGTTATAACTCTTGATTTTATGTTGTAGGACAAAATTCTTAGATTAAGGGACCAAATAAAAGTTTAAAATTCATATTTGACTTTAAATAAAATTAGACTTTGTGAAATTTACCATTTACCTATTTTAAGTTTCAAAATTACTTCATAGAATAACCAACTGTCTAAAATACTTTATTTTTTTTAATTTTTAATCTAACTCTGACATGTGGTGTGTGTATAGGGGGTACATATGTCCCTGGGCACTAAGGTACATATGTCCCTGGGCACTAAGGTACATATGTCCCTGGGCACTAAGGCACATGTGTCCCTGGGCACTAAAGTACATATGTCCCTGGGCACTAAGGTACATATGTCCCTGGGCACTAAGGTACATATGTTCCTGGGCACTAAGGTACATATGTTCCTGGGTACTAAGGCACATGTGTCCCTGGGCACTAAGGCACATATGTCCCTGGGCACTAAGGTACATATGTCCCTGGGCACTAAGGTACATATGTCCCTGGGCACTAAGGTACATATCTCCCTGGGCACTAAGGTACATATGTCCCTGGGTACTAAGGCACATGTGTCCCTGGGCACCAAGGCACATATGTCCCTGGGCACTAAGGTACAGGGGTGGCAGAATGAGTTTGACAAGGTGACATTTAATGAATTAAAAAAGGTTAGTAAATCGTACCTTAGATGACTGCAGAGGGAGCAGTAGACGTGTTATCTGACATTTGTCATTCACAGTGATGTTGCTGCCTGCTGGTAACTGCAGTCAGAGACGAATAGATTGCATACATATAGATTTTATACATATATATTATGTACATATAGATCATGTACATATAGATTATTATACATATAAATTATATACATGAAGATGCTATGTGCAGTCAGTTCCATGCCCTGGCGTTGATGGTAAAGAATAAATTGAAAGTCGTGTGAGGATAAAATAATTATCTTTCGTGACATCTACTGTTCCAGAACATTGGAAACAGCTTTCATTTGGTCCTACAATTGAGAAATTTATAATTTTAAAAATATAAGTATACAAAAATTTCTTTAAAAAGCAAATAACATTTGTAAGTGTTATCGAGATCCATTCACAAGATTATGCAAGCCTACACATAGTCGCCCTTGAGATACTGCAAGCCTACATATAGTCACAGTTGAAATACTGCAAGCCTACAGATAGTCACTGTTGAGATACTGCAAGCCTACAGATAGTCACTGTTGAGATACTGCAAGCCAACAGATAGTCACTGTTGAGATACTAGCCTACAGATAGTCACTGTTGAGATACTGCAAGCCAACAGATAGTCACTGTTGAGATACTGCAAGCCTACAGATAGTCACTGTTGAAATACTGCAAGCCTACAGATAGTCACTGTTGAGATACTGCAAGCCTACAGATAGTCACTGTTGAGATACTGCAAGCCAACAGATAGTCACTGTTGAGATACTGCAAGCCTACATATAGTCACAGTTGAAATACTGCAGATAGTCACTGTTGAGATACTGCAAGCCAACAGATAGTCACTGTTGAGATACTGCAAGCCTACAGATAGTCACTGTTGAGATACTGCAAACCAACAGATAGTCAATGTTGAGATACTGCAAGCCTACAGATAGTCACTGTTGAGATACTGCAAGCCTACAGATAGTCACTGTTGAGATACTGCAAGTCAACAGATAGTCACTGTTGAGATACTGCAAAACAACAGATAGTCACCGTTGAGATACTGCAAGCCTATAGATAGTCATCGTTGAGATTATGCAAGCCTACAGATAGTCACCATTGAGATACTGCAAGCCTATAGATAGTCACAGTTGAGATACTGCAAGCCTATAGATAGTTACAGTTGAGATACTGCAAGCCTATAGATAGTCACAGTTGAGATACTACTAGCCTACATATAGTGACAGAAATTGCAGTGGCATCTTTATCATCTGTAACACCCAGAGCTTAAACTTAGCAGGAGTATAATCGGATAATCAGGATTCCACCGTAAAATATTTCGAGCACTTTAGGTTAAGTTACATTATTATCATTTCTTTAAGTTAAGATTTAACTCTAATCACGTGAACACAACCCGCCCTTGACCTTTACAATCTCTTATATAATTGTAGACAATATACGTTGTAAGAAAATGAGAGTATCTCTCCAAAGTTATTCAGTTTATTTATTTATTTTTTATTTTAAAATTCACTTATTAAGACTTTCTACAATTAAATTTTAGAGACAATTGTAAACATGTTCCAAACCATTAAGAGAAAATGTAACTCGTATCACCTCAAATTTATGTTCAAATTATCAGAGTATTTTCCCTTAGACCAATTTGGCAATCATTTTCTCCCTCTGGTGTTTTAATAAAAAATTAGTATTATCATGATGATGATAATGATGATCAGTGATGATGATTTTAATAATTCTCTCTCTCTCTTTCTCTCTCTCTCTCTCTCTCTCTCTCTCTCTCTCTCTCTCTCTCTCTCTCTCACTCTCTCTCTCTCTCACTCTCTCTCTCTCTCTCTTTTATTCATTTTTTAAAACCATTTCTGTCTGAGGCCCACCCACACCCTTCTGTCTGTGGCACACACATACGCTTCTGTCTGTGGCACACAAATACCCTTCTGTTTGTGGCACACAAATACCCTTCTGTCTAAGGCCCACACATACCCTACTGTCTGTGGCACACACATACCCTTCTGTCTGTGGCACACACATATCCTTCTGTCTGTGGCACACAATACCCTTCTGTCTGTGGCACACACATACCCTTCTGTCTGTGGCACACAAATATCCTTCTGTCTGTTGCACACAAATACCCTTCTGTCTGTGGCACACACAAACCCTTCTGTCTGTGGCACAAAAATACCCTTCTGTCTGTGGCACACAAATACCCTTCTGTTTGTGGCACACAAATACCCTTCTGTCTGTGGCACATAAATACCCTTCTGTCTGTGGCACACACATACAATTCGTTCTGTGGCACACACATACCCTTCTGCCTAAGGCCAAAACTTACCCTTCTGTCTGTGGCACACGTATACCCTTCTGTCTGTGGCACACAAATACCCTTCTGTCTGTGGCACACACATACCCTTCGTTCTGTGGCACACACATACCCTTTTGTCTGTCACACACACATATCCTTCTGTCTGTGGCACACACATACCCTTCTGTCTAGGGCCCTCAAATACCCTTCTGTCTGTGGCACACACATACCCTTCTGTCTAAGGCCAACACTTACCCTTCTGTCTGGGGCACCCACATACCCTTTTGTCTAGGGCCCTTATATACCATTCTGTCTGTGACACACACATACCCTTCTGTCTATGGCACACAAATAACCTTCTGTCTGTGGCACTCAAATACCCTTCTGTCTAAAGCCCTCAAATATCCTTCTGTCTGTGGCACATACATACCCTTCTGTCTAAGGCCAACACTTACCCTTCTGTCTGGGGCTTACACATACCCTTCTGTATGTGGCACACACATTCCCTATCTGTCTGTGGCACATATATACCCTTCTGTCTTAGGCCCTCACATACCCTTCTATCTAAGGCCCATAATACCCTTTTGTCTGGGGCACACCACACATACCCTTCTGTCTAAGACACATAATGCCCTTCTGGCTGTGGCACACACATACCCTTCTGTCTAAAGCCCATAATACCCCTCTGGCTGTGGCACACACATACCCTCTGTCTAAGGCTTATAATACCCTTCTGTCTGTGGCACACACATACCTTCTGTCTAAGGCAAACACTAACCCTTCTGTCTGTGGCACACAGATACCCTTCTGTCTATGGCACACACATACCCTTCTGTCTGTGGCACACACATACCCTTCCGTCTGTGACACACAAATACCCTTCTGTCTGTGGCACACAAATACCCTTCTGTCTAAGGCCAACACTTACCCTTCTGACTGTGGCACACACATACCCTTCTGTCTAAGGCCAACACTTACCCTTCTGTCTGTGGCACAAACACACCCTTCTGTCTAAGGCCAACACTTACCCTTCTGTCTGTGGCACACACATACCCTTCTGTCTGTGGCACACAAATATCCTTCATTCTGTGGCACACACATACCCTTCTGTCTGTGGGCTACAAATACCCTTCTGTCTGTGGCACTCACATAACCTTCTGTCTAAGGCCCACACTTACCCTTCTGTCTGTGGCATACACATACCCTTCTGACTGTGGCACACACATAACCTTCTGTCTAAGGCCGTAACCTACCCTTCTGTCTGTGGCACACACATACCCTTCTGTTTAAGGGCAACACTTACCCTTCTGTCTGTGGCACACAAATACCCTTCTGTCTGTGGCACACACATACCCTTCGTTCTGTGGCACACACATACCCTTTTGTCTGTCACACACACATACCCTTCTGTCTGTGGCACACAAATACCCTTCTGTCTGTGGCACACAAATACCCTTCTGTCTACGGTCAACATTTACCCTTCTGTCTGTGGCACACAAATACACTTCTGTCTGTGGCACACAAAAACCCTTCTGTCTGTGGCACACACATACCCTTCTGTCTGTGGCACACAAATACCCTTCTGTCTAGGGCCCTCAAATACATTTCTGTCTGTGGCACACACATACCCTTCTTTCTGTGGCACACACATACCCTTCTGTCTGTGGCACACAAATACCCTTCTGTCTGTGGCATACACAAACCCTTCAGTCTGTGGCACACAAATATCCTTCTGTCTAAGGCACACAAATACCCTACTGTCGTTGGCACACACACACCCTTCTGTCTGTTGCACAAAAATACCCTTCTGTCTACGGCACTCAAATACATTTCTGTCTGTGGCACACACATACCCTTCTGTCTGTGGCACACACATACCCTTCTGACTGTGGCACACAAATACCCTTCTGTCTAGGGCCCTCAAATACCCTTTTGTCTGTGGCACACACATTCCCTTCTGTCTGTGGCACACACATACCCTTCTGTCTGTGGCACACACATACCCTTCTGTCTGTGGCACACACATACACCTCTGTCTGTGGCACACAAATACCCTTCTGTCTAAGGCCAACACTTACCCTTTTGTCTGTGGCACACACACCCTTCTGTCTGTGGCACACACATACCCTTCATTCTGTGGCACAATAATACCCTTCTGTCTGTGGCACAAACATACCCTTCTGTCTGTGGTACACACATACAATTCGTTCTGTGACACACATACCCTTCTGTCTAAGGCCAAAACTTAACCTTCTGTCTGTGGCACACGTATACCCTTCTGTCTGTGGCACACAAATACCCTTCTGTCTGTGGCACACACATACCCTTCTGTCTGTGGCACACACATACTCTTTTGTCTGTGACACACACATAACCTTCTGTCTAAGGCCCAAACTTACCCTTCTGTCTGTGGCACACACATACCCTTCTGACTGTGGCACACACACAACCTTCTGTCTGTGACACACACATACCCTTCTGTCTGTGGCACACACACACCCTTCTGTCTAAGGTCAAAACTTTCCCTTCTGTCTGTGGCACACACACATACCCTTTTGTCTAAGACCAACACTTACCCTTCTGTCTGTGGCACACACATACCCTTCTGTCTGTGGCACACAAATACCCTTCTGTCTAAGGCCAACACTTACCCTTCTGTCTAAGGCCAACACTTACTCTTCTGTCTGTGTCACACAGATACCCTTCTGTCTGTGGCACACAAATATACTTCTGTCTGTGGCACACAAATACCCTTCTGTCTAGGGCACTAAATTACATTTCTGTCTGTGGCACACACATACCCTTCTGTCTGTGGAACACACATACCCTTCTGTCTATGGCACACAAATACCCTTCTGTCTAGGGCCCTCAAATACCCTTTTGTCTGTGGCACACACATTCCCTTCTGTCTGTGGCACACACATACCCTTCTGTCTGTGGCACACACATACACTTCAGTCTGTGGCACACAAATACCCTTCTGTCTAAGGCCAACACTTACCCTTTTGTCTGTGGCACACACACCCTTCTGTTCTTGGCACACACATACAATTCGTTCTGTGGCACACACATATCCTTCTGCCTAAGGCCAAAACTTACCCTTCTGTCTGTGGCACACGTATACCCTTCTGTCTGTGGCACACAAATATCCTTCTGTCTGTGGCACACACATACCCTTCGTTCTGTGGCACACACATACCATTTTGTCTGTGACACACACATACCCTTCTGTCTGTGGCACACAAATACCCTTCTGTCTGTGGCACACAAATACCCTTCTGTCTAAGGTCAACACTTACCCTTCTGTCTGTGGCACACAAATACACTTCTGTCTGTGGCACACAAAAACCCTTCTGTCTGTGGCACACACATACCCTTTTGTCTGTGACACACACATAACCTTCTGTCTAAGGCCCACACTTATCCTTCTGTCTGTGGCACACACATACCCTTCTGTCTGGGGAACACAGATTCATCCTGTCTGTGGCACACAGATACCCTTCTGTCTGTGGCACACACATACCCTTCTTTCTGTGGCACACACATACCCTTCTGTCTGTGGCACACAAATACCCTTCTGTCTGTGGCATACACAAACCCTTCTAACTGTGGCACACACATACCCTTTTGTCTAAGGCCAACACTTACCCTTCTGTCTGTGGCACACACATACCCTTCTGTCTGTGGCACTCAAATACCCTTCTGTCTAAGGCAAACACTTACCCTTCTGTCTGTGGCACACACATACCCTTCTGTCTGTGGCACACACATACCCTTCTGTCTGTGGCACACAAATACCCTTCTGTCTGTGGCACACAAATACCCTTCTGTCTGTGGCACACAAATATCCTTCTGTCTAAGGCACACACATACCCTACTGTCGTTGGCACACACACACCCTTCTGTCTGTTGCACAAAAATACCCTTCTGTCTACGGCCCTCAAATACATTTCTGTCTGTGGCACACACATACCCTTCTGTCTGTGGCACACACATACCCTTCTGTCTGTGGCACACAAATACCCTTCTGTCTAGGGCCCTCAAATACCCTTTTGTCTGTGGCACACACATTCCCTTCTGTCTGTGGCAGACACATACCCTTCTGTCTGTGGCACACACATACCCTTCTGTCTGTGGCACACACATACACCTCTGTCTGTGGCACACAAATATCCTTCTGTCTAAGGCCAACACTTACCCTTTTGTCTGTGACACACACACCCTTCTGTCTGTGGCACACACATACCCTTCAGTCTGTGGCACACTAATACCCTTCTGTCTGTGGCACAAACATACCCTTCTGTCTAAGGCCAAAACTTACCCTTCTGTCTGTGGCACACATATACCCTTCTTTCTGTGGCACACAAATACCCTTCTGTCTGTCGCACACACATACCCTTCGTTCTGTGGCACACATATACCCTTTTGTCTGTGACACACACATACCCTTCTGTCTGTGGCACACAAATACCCTTCTGTCTGTGGCACACAAATACCCTTTAGTCTAAGGTCAACACTTACCCTTCTGTCTGTGGCACACAAATACACTTCTGTCTGTGGCACACAAAAACCCTTCTGTCTGTGGCACACACATACCCTTTTGTCCGTGACACACACATAACCTTCTGTCTAAGGCCCAAACTTACCCTTCTGTCTGTGGCACACACATACCCTTCTGACTGTGTCACACACATACCCTTCTGTCTGTGGCACACACACACCATTTTGTCTAAGGTCAAAACTTACCCTTCTGTCTGTGGCACACACACATACCCTTTTATCTAAGGCCAACACTTACCCTTCTGTCTGTGGCACACACATACCCTTCTGTCTGTGGCACACACATACACTTCTGTATGTGGCACACACACACCCTTCTGTCTAAGGTAAAAACATACCCTTCTGTCTGTGGCACACACATACCCTTCTGTCTGTGGCACACACACAGCCTTCTGTCTAAGGCCAATACTTACCCTTCTGTCTGTGGCACACACATACCCTTCTTTCTGTGGCACACACATACCTTTCTGTCTAAGGCCAACACTTATCTTTCTGTCTGTGGCACACACATACCCTTCTGTATGGGGCAAACAGATACCTTCCGTCTAAGGCCCTCACCTACCCTTCTGTCTGTGGCACACACATACCCTTCTGTCTGTGGTACAAACATACCCTTCTGTCTGTGGCACACACACACCCTTCTGTCTGTGGCACACACATACCCTTCTTTCTGTGGCACACACTTACCCTTCTGTCTAAGGCCCTTACATACCATTCTGTCTGTGGCACACACATACCCTTCTGTCTAAGGCCAACACTTACCCTTCTGTCTGTGGCACACACATACCCTTCTGTCTGTGGCACACACACACTCTTCTGTCTAAGGCCAACACTTACCCTTCTGTCTGTGGCACACACATATCCTTCTGTCTGGGGCACACACATACCTTTCTGTCTATTGCCAACACTCATCCCTCTGTCTGTGGAACACACATACCCTGTTGTCTGGGGCACACAGATTCATCCTGTCTGTGGCACACAAATACCTCTCTGTCTGTGGCACACACATACCCTTCTTTCTGTGGCACACACATACCCTTCTGTCTGTGGCACACAAATACCCTTCTGTCTGTGGCACATATATACCCTACTGTCGTTGGCACACACATACCCTTCTGTCTGTGGCACAAAAATACCGTTCTGTCTAAGGCCAACACTTACCCTTCTGTCTGTGTCACACAAATACCCTTCTGTCTGTGGCACACACATACCCTTCTGTCTGTGGCACACAAATACCCTTCTGTCTAAGGCCAACACTTACCCTTTTGTCTGTGGCACACACACCCTTCTGTCTGTGGCACACACATACCCTTCAGTCTGTGGCACACAAATACCCTTTTGTCTGTGGCACACACATACCCTTCTGATTGTGGCACACACATACAATTCGTTCTGTGGCACACACATACCGTTCTGTCTAAGGCCAAAACTTACCCTTCTGTCTGTGGCACACGTATACCCTTCTGTATGTGGCACAAAAATACCCTTCTGTCTGTGGCACACACATACCCTTCGTTCTGTGGCACACACATACCCTTTTGTCTGTGACACACACATACCCTTCTGTCTGTGGCACACAAATACACTTCTGTCTGTGGCACACAAATACCCTTCTGTCTAAGGTCAACACTTACCCTTCTGTCTGTGGCACACAAATACACTTTTGGCTGTGGCACACAAAAACCCTTCTGTCTGTGGCACACACATACCCTTTTGTCTGTGACAAACACATACCCTTCTGTCTGTTGCACACACATACCCTTCGGTCTAAGGCCAAAACTTACCCTTCTGTCTGTGGCACACACACATACCCTTTTGTCTAAGACCAACACTTACCCTTCTGTCTGTGGCACACACATACCCTTCTGTCTGTGGCACACACATACCCTTCTGTCTGTGGCACACA
>MUZC01000715.1:372225-384289 GCA_002072015.1 Radix auricularia | reverse complement strand
ATACCCGTCTGTCTAAGGCCCACACATACCCTACTGTCTGTGGCACACACATACCCTTCTGTCTGTGGCACACAAATACCCTTCTGTCTAGGGCCCTCAAATACATTTCTGTCTGTGGCACACACATACCCTTCTGTCTGTGGCACACACATTCCCTTCTGTCTGTGGCACACAAATACCCTTCTGTCTAGGGCCCTCAAATACCCTTTTATCTGTGGCACACACATTGCCTTCTGTCTGTGGCACACACATACCCTTCTGTCTGTGGCACATAAATACCCTTCTGTCTAAGGCCAACACTTACCCTTCTGTCTAAGGCCAACACTTACTCTTCTGTCTGTGTCACACAAATACCCTTCTGTCTGTGGCACACAAATATCCTTCTGTCTGTGGCACACAAATACCCTTCTGTCTAGGGCCCTCAAATACATTTCTGTCTGTGGCACACACATACCCTTCTGTCTGGGGCACACAGATTCATCCTGTCTGTGGCACACAAATACCCTTCTGTATGTGGCACACACATACCCTTCTTTCTGTGGAACACACATACCCTTCTGTCTGTGGCACACAAATACCCTTCTGTCTGTGGCATACATAAACCCTTCTAACTGTGGCACACACATACCCTTTTGTCTAAGGCCAACACTTACCCTTCTGTCTGTGGCACACACATACTCTTCTGTCTGTGGCACACAAATACCCTTCTGTCTAAGGTCAACACTTACCCTTCTGTCTGTGGCACACACATACCCTTCTGTCTGTGGCACACACATACCCTTCTGTCTGTGGCACACAAATACCCTTCTGTCTGTGGCACACAAAGACCCTTCTGTCTGTGGCACACAAATACATTTCTGTCTGTGGCACACACATACCCTTCTGTCTGTGGCACACACATACCCTTCTGTCTGTGGCACACAAATACCCTTCTGTCTAAGGCCAAAACTTACCCTTCTGTCTGTGGCACACGCACCCTTCTGTCTGATGCACACAGAAACCCTTCTGTCTGTGGCACACACATACCCTTTTGTCTGTGACACACACATAACCTTCTGTCTAAGGCCCAAACTTACCCTTCTGTCTGTGGCACACACATACCCTTCTGACTGTAGCACACACATACCCTTCTGTCTGTGGCACACACACACCCTTCTGTCTGTGGCAC
Organism: Radix auricularia; assembly: GCA_002072015.1. NCBI lineage: Eukaryota > Metazoa > Mollusca > Gastropoda > Lymnaeidae > Radix > Radix auricularia. Next base: position 383,121 of record MUZC01000715.1, on the reverse strand, counting down.
ACACACACCCTTCTGTCTCTGACACACACATACCCTTCTGTCTGTGGCACACACACACCCTTCTGTCTAAGGTCCAAACTTACCCTTCTGTCTGTGGCACACACACATACCCTTTTATCTAAGGCCAACACTTACACTTCTGTCTGTGGCACACACATACCCTTCTGTCTGTGGCACACACATACACTTCTGTCTGTGGCACACACACACCCTTCTGTCTAAGGTAAAAACTTACTCTTCTGTCTGTGGCACACACATACCCTTCTGTCTGTGGCACACACACAGCCTTCTGTCTAAGGCTAACACTTACCCTTCTGTCTGTGGCACACACATACGCTTCTTTCTGTGGCACACACATACCTTTCTGTCTAAGGCCAACACTTATCCTTCTGTCTGTGGCACACACATACCCTTCTGTATGGGGCAAACAGATACCTTCCGTCTAAGGCCCTCACCTACCCTTCTGTCTGTGGCACACACATACCCTTCTGTCTGTCTCACAAACATACCCTTCTGTCTGTGGCACACACATACTATTCTGTCTATTGCACACAGATACCCTTCTGTCTAAGGCCAACACTTACACTTCTGTCTGTGGCACACACATACGCTTCTGTCTGTGGCACACAAATACCCTTCTGTCTAAGGTCAACACTTACCCTTCTGTCTGTGGCACACAAATACACTTCTGTCTGTGGCACACAAAAACCCTTCTGTCTGTGGCACACATATACCCATCTGTCTAAGGCCCACACATACCCTACTGTCTGTGGCACACAAATACCCTTCTGTCTGTGGCACACAAATACCCTTCTGTCTAAGGCCAACACTTACCCTTCTGTCTGTAGCACACAAATACCCTTCTGTCTGTGGCACACAAAACTCCTGTCTGTTGCACACAAAAACCCTTCTGTCTAGGGCCCTCAAATACCCTTCTGTCTGTGACACAAACATACCCTTCTGTCTGTGGCACATAAATACCCTTCTGTCTGTGGCACACACGTACCCTTCTGTCTGTGGCACACACATACCCTTCTGTCTGTGACACACATATACCCATCTGTCTGTGGCACACACACATCCTTCTGTCTGTGGCACACACACAACCCTTTTATCTAAGGCCAACACTTACCCTTCTGTCTGTGGCACACATATACCCTTCTGTCTGTGGCACACACACACCCTTCTGTCTAAGGCCAAAACTTACCCTTCTGTTTGTGGCACACACACATACCCTTCTGTCTGTGGCACACACACAGCCTTCTGTCTAAGGCTAACACTTACCCTTCTGTCTATGGCACACACATACCCTTCTGTCTGGGGCACACACATACCTTTCTGTCTAAGGCCAACACTTATCCTTCTGTCTGTGGCACAAACATACCCTTCTGTCTATTGCACAAACATACCCTTCTGTCTGTGGAACACACACACCCTTTTGTCTGTGGCACACACATACCCTTCTTTCTGTGGCACACACATACCCTTCTGTCTAAGGCCCTCACCTACCCTTCTGTCTGTGGCACACACATACCCTTCTGACTGTGGCACACACACACCCTTCTGTCTGTGGCACACATATACCTTTCTGTCTGTGGATTACACATACCCTTCTGTCTAAGGCCCTCACATACCCTTCTGTCTGTGTCACACACATACCCTTCTGTCTAAGGCCAACACTTACCCTTCTGTCTGTGGCACACACATACCCTTCTGTCTGTGGCACACACCAACTCTTCTGTCTAATGCCAACACTTACCCTTCTGTCTGTGGCACACACATACCCTTCTGTCTGGGGCACACACATACCTTTCTGTCTATGGCCAACACTTATCCTTCTGTCTATGGCACACACATACCCTTCTGTCTGGGGCACACAAATACATTCTGTCTGTGGCACACAAATACCCTTCTGTCTGTAGCACACATATACCCTTCTTTCTGTGGCACACACATACCCTTCTGTCAGTGGCACACACATACCCTTCCGTCTGTGGCACACACATACCCTTCTGTCTGTGGCACACACATACCCTTCTGTCTGTGGCACACAAATACCCTTTTGTCTGTGGCACACAAATACCCTTTTGTCTGTGGCACACAAATATCCTTCTGTCTAAGGCACACACATACCCTTCTGTCTGTGGGACACACATACCCTTCTGTCTGTGGCACATAAATACCCTTCTGTCTAGGGCCCTCAAATACCCCTTTGTCTGTGGCACACACATTCCCTTCTGTCTGTGGGACACAAATATCATTCTGTCTGTGGCATACACATACCCTACTGTCGTTGGCACACACATACCCTTCTGTCTGTGGCACACACATATCCTTCTGTCTGTGGCACACAATACCCTTCTGTCTGTGGCACACACATACCCTTCTATCTGTGGCACACAAATATCCTTCTGTCTGTTGCACACACATACCCTTCTGTCTGAGGCACACAAATACCCTTCTGTCTGTGGCACACAAATACCCTTCTGTCTGTGGCACATAAATACACTTCTGTCTAGGGCCCTCAAATACCCTTCTGTCTAAGGCACACACATACCCTTCTGTCTGTCGCACACACATATCCTTCTGTCTGTGGCACACAATACCCTTCTGTTTGTGGCACACACATACCCTTCTGTCTGTGGCACACAAATATCCTTCTGTCTGTTGCACACACATACCCTTCTGGCTGAGGCACGCAAATACCCTTCTGTCTGTGGCACACAAATAGCCTTCTGTCTGTGGCACATAAATACCTTTCTGTCTAGGGCCCTCAAATACCCTTCTGTCTGTGGCACACACATACCCTTCTGTCTAAGGCAAACACTTACCCTTCTGTCTGGGGCACCCACATACCCTTTTGTCTAGGGCCCTCCAATACCCTTTTGTCTGTGACACACACATACCCTTCTGTCTATGGCACACAAATACCCTTCTGTCTGTGGCACTCAAATACCCTTCTGTCTAAAGCCCTCAAATATCCTTCTGTTTGTGGCACATACATACCCTTCTGTCTAAGGCCAACACTTACCCTTCTGTCTGGGGCATACACACATCCTTCTGTATGTGGCACACACATTCCCTATCTGTCTGTGGCACACCTATACCCTTCTGTCTTAGGCCCTCACATACCCTTCTGTCTAAGGCCCATAATACCCTTTTGTCTAGGGCACACCACACATACCCATCTCTCTAAGACCCATAATGGCCTTCTGGCTGTGGCACACTGATACCCTTCTGTCTAAGGCCCATAATACCCCTCTGGCTGTGGCACACACATACCCTCAGTCTAAGGCTTATAATACCCTTCTGTCTGTGGCACACACATACCTTCTGTCTAAGGCCAACACTTACCCTTCTGTCTGTGGCACACACATACCCTTCTGTCTATGGCATACACATACCCTTCTGTTTGTGGCACACACATACCCTTCCGTCTGTGACACACAAATACACTTCTGTCTGTGGCACACAAATACCCATCTGTCTAAGGCCAACACTTACCCTTCTGACTGTGGCACACACACACCCTTCTGTCTAAGGCCAACACTTACCCTTCTGTCTGTGGCACACACATTACCTTCTGTCTGTGGCACACACATACCCTTCTGTCTATGGCACACACATACCCTTCTGTCTGTGGAACACACAAACCCTTCCGTCTGTGGCACACAAATACCCTTCTGTCTAAGGCCAGCAGCACCTACCCTTCTGCCTGTGGCACACACACACCCTTCTGTCTAAGGCCAACACTTACCCTTCTGTCTGTGGCACACACATACCCTTCTGTCTGGGGCACACACATACCCTTCTGTCTAAGGCCAACACTTACCCTTCTGTCTGTGGCACACACATGCCCTTCTGTCTGGGACACAGAGATACCTTCCGTCTAAGGCCTTCACCTACCCTTCTGTCTGTGGCACACACAAACCCTTCTGTCTGTGGCACACACACCCTTCTGTCTGTGGCACACACACACCCTTCTGTCTGTGGCACACAAATATCCTTCTTTCTGTGGCACACACATACCCTTCTGTCTGTGGGCTATAAATACCCTTCTGTCTGTGGCACACACATAACCTTCTGTCTAAGACCCACACTTACCCTTCTGTCTGTGACACACACATACCCTTCTGACTGTGGCACACACATAACCTTCTGTCTAAGGCCGTAACCTACCCTTCTGTCTGTGGCACACACATACCCTTCTGTTTAAGGGCAACACTTACCCTTCTGTCTGTGGCACACACATACCCTTCTGTCTGTGACACACACATACCCTTCTGTCTGTGGCACACACACTCCCTTCTGTCTAAGGTCAAAACTTACCCTTCTGTCTGTGGCACACACACATACCCTTTTATCTAAGGCCAACACTTACCTTTCTGTCTGTCGCACACACATACCCTTCTCTCTGTGGCACACACATACCCTTCTGTCTGTGGCACACACACACCCTTCTGTCTAAGGTCAAAACTTACCCTTCTGTCTGTGGCACACACACATACCCTTCTGTCTGTGGCACACACAAAGCCTTCTGTCTCAGGCCAACACTTACCCTTCTGTCTTTTGCACACACATACCTTTCTGTCTAAGGCCAACACTTATCCTTCTGTCTGTGGCACACACATACCCTTCTGTATGGGGCAAACAGATACCCCCGTCTGAGGCCCTCACCTACCCTTCTGTCTGTGGCACACACATACCCTTCTGTCTATGGCACAAACATACCGTTATGTCTGTGGCACACACACACCCTTCTGTCTGTGGCACACACATACCCTTCTTTCTGTGACATACACATACCCTTCTGTCTAAGGCCCTCGCCTACCCTTCTGTCTGTGGCACACACATACCCTTCTGTCTAAGGCCAACACTTACCCTTCTGTCTGTGGCACACTTATACCCTTCTGACTTTAGCACACACACACCCTTCTGTTTGTGGCCCACATATACCCTTCTGTCTGTGGATTACACATACCCTTCTGTCTAAGGCCCTCACATACCCTTCTGTCTGTGGCACACACATACCCTTCTGTCTAAGGCCAACACTTACCCTTCTGTCTGTGGCACACACATACCCTTCTGTCTGTGGCACACATACACTCCTCTGTCTGTGGCACACACATACCCTTCTGTCTGTGGCACACAAATACCCTTCTTTCTAGGGCCCTCAAATACCCTTTTGTCTGTGGCAGTCACATTCCCTTCTGTCTGTGGCACACACAAATCCTTCTGTCTGTGGCACACACATACCCTTCTGTATGTGGCACACACATACTCTTCTGTCTGTGGCACACAAATACCCTTCTGTCTGTGGCACATACATACCCTTTTGTATAAGGCCCACACTTATCCTTCTGTCTGTGGCACACACATACCCTTCTGTCTGGGGTACACACATACCCTTCTGTCTAAGGCCAACACTTACCCTTCTGTCTGTGGCACACACATATCCTTCTGTCTGGGGCACACACATACCTTTCTGTCTATTGCCAACACTTATCCATCTGTCTGTGGCACACACATACCCTTCTGTCTGGGGCACACAGTTTCATCCTGTCGGTGGCACACAATACCCTTCTGTCTGTGGCACACACATACCCTTCTTTCTGTGGCACACACATACCCTTCTGTCTGTGGCACACAAATACCCTTCTGTCTGTGGCACATATATACCCTTCTGTCTGTGGCACACACAAACCCTTCTAATTGTGGCACACACATACCCTTCTGTCTAAGGCCAACACTTACCCTTCTGTCTGTGGCAAACACATACCCTTCTGTCTGTGGCACACAAATACCCTTCTGTCTAAGGCCAACACTTACCCTTCTGTCTGTGGATCACTCATACCCTTCTGTCTATGGCACACACATACTCTTCTGTCTGTGGCACACACATACCCTTCTGTCTGTGGCACACAAATACCCTTCTGTCTGTGGCACACACATACCCTTCTGTCTGTGGCACACAAATATCCTTCTGTCTAAGGTACACACATACCCTACTGTCGTTGGCACACACATACCCTTCTGTCTGTGATACAAAAATACCCTTCTGTCTAAGGCCAACACTTACCCTTCTGTCTGTGTCACACAAATACCCATCTGTCTGTGGCACACATATATCCTTCTGTCTGTGGCACACAAATACCCTTCTGTCTAGGGCCCTCAAATACATTTCTGTCTGTGGCACACACATACCCTTCTGTCTGTGGCACACACATACCCTTCTGTCTGTGGCACACAAATACCCTTCTGTCTAGGGCCCTTAAATACCCTTTTGTCTGTGGCACACACATTCCCTTTTGTCTGTGGCACACACATACCCTTCTGTCTGTGGCACACACATACCCTTCTGTCTGTGGCACACACATACAATTCGTTCTGTGGCACACACATACCCTTCTGTCTAAGGCCAAAACTTACCCTTCCGTCTGTGGCACACGTATACCCTTCTGTCTGTAGCACACAAATACCTTTCTGTCTGTGGCACACACATACCCTTCGTTCTGTGGCACACACATACCCTTTTGTCTGTGACACACACATACCCTTCTGTCTGTGGCACACAAATACCCTTCAGTCTGTGGCACACAAATACCCTTCTGTCTAAGGTCAACACTTACCCTTCTGTCTGTGGCAAACAAATACACTTCTGTCTGTGGCACACAAAAACCCTTTTGTCTGTGGCACACACATACCCTTTTGTCTGTGACACACACACAACCTTCTGTCTGTTGCACACACATACCCTTCTGTCTAAGGCCAAAACTTACCCTTCTGTCTGTGGCACACACATACTATTCTGTCTTTGGCACACAGATACCCTTCTGTCTAAGGCCAACACTTACCCTTCTGTCTGTGGAAAACCCATACCCTTCTGTCTGTGGAAAACCCATACCCTTCTGTCTGTGGCACACACATACACTTCTGTCTGTGGCACACACATACCCTTCTGTCTGTGGCACATAAAACCCTTCTTTCTGTGTCACACAAATACCCTTCTGTCTGTGGCACACACATACCCGTCTGTCTAAGGCCCACACATACCCTACTGTCTTTGGCACACACATACCCTTCTGTCTGTGGCACACAAATACCTTTCTGTCTAATGCCAACACTTACCCTTCTGTCTGTAGCACACAAATACCCTTCTGTCTGTGGCACACAAATACCCTTCTGTCTGTGGCACACAAATTCCCTTCTGTCTAGGGCCCTTAAATACCCTTCTGTCTGTGACACAAACATACCCTTCTGTCTGTGGCACATACATACCCTTCTGTCTGTGGCACACACATACCCTCCTGTCTGTGGCACACATATACCCGTCTGTCTAAGGCCGACACATACCCTACTGTCTGTGGCACACACATACACTTCTGTCTGTGGCACACAAATACCCTTCTGTCTAAGGCCAACACTTACCCTTCTGTCTGTGGCACAAACATACCCTTCTGTCTTTGGCACACACATACCCTTCTGTCTTTGGCACACAAATACCCTTCTGTCTAGGGCCCTCAAATACTCTTCTGTCTGTGACACAAACATACCCTTCTGTCTGTGGCACATACATACCCTTCTGTCTGTGGCACACACGTACCCTTCTGTCTGTGGCACACAAATACCCTTCTGTCTAGGGCCCTTAAATACCCTTTTGTCTGTGGCACACACATTCCCTTATTTCTGTGGCACACACATACCCTTCTGTCTGTGGCACACACATACCCTTCTGTCTGTGGCACACACATACAATTCGTTCTGTGGCACACACATACCCTTCTGTCTAAGGCCAAAACTTACCCTTCCGACTGTGGCACACGTATACCCTTCTGTCTGTAGCACACAAATACCTTTCTGTCTGTGGCACACACATACCCTTCGTTCTGTGGCACACACATACCCTTTTGTCTAAGACCAACACTTACCCTTCTGTCTTTGGCACACAGATACCCTTCTGTCTAAGGCCAACACTTACCCTTCTGTCTGTGGAAAACCCATACCCTTCTGTCTGTGGCACACACATACACTTCTGTCTGTGGCACACAAATTCCCTTCTGTCTAGGGCCCTTAAATACCCTTCTGTCTGTGGCACATACATACCCTTCTGCCTGTGGCACACACATACCCTTCTGTCTGTGGCACACATATACCCGTCTGTCTAAGGCCGACACATACCCTACTGTCTGTGGCACACACATACCCTTCTGTCTGTGGCACACAAATACCCTTCTGTCTAAGGCCAACACTTACCCTTCTGTCTGTGGCACACACATACCCTTCTGTCTTTGGCACACACATACCCTTCTGTCTTTGGCACACAAATACCCTTCTGTCTAGGGCCCTCAAATACTCTTCTGTCTGTGACACAAACATACCCTTCTGTCTGTGGCACATACATACCCTTCTGTCTCTGGCACACACGTACCCTTCTGTCTGTGGCACACACATACCCTTCTGTCTGTGACACACATATACCCTTCTGTCTGTGGCATACAAATACCCTTCTGTCTGTGGCACACAAATAACCTTCTGTCTGTGGCACACAAATACCCTTCTGTATGTGGCACACAAACACCCTATTGTCTAGGGCCAACACTTACTCTTCTGTCTGTGGCACACACATACCCTTCTGTCTGTGGCACACAAATACCCTTCTGTCTGTGGCACACAACTACCCTTCTGTCTGTGGTAAATAAATATCCTTCAGTCTAAGGCACACACATACCCTACTGTCGTTGGCACACACATACCCTTCTGTCTGTGGCACAAAAATACCCTTCTGTCTAAGGTCAACACTTATCCTTCTGTCTGTGTCACACAAATACCCTTCTGTCTGTGGCACACAAATATCCTTCTGTCTGTGGCACACAAATACCCTTCTGTCTAGGGCCCTCAAATACATTTCTGTCTGTGGCACACACATACCCTTCTGTCTGTGGCACACACATACCCTTCTGTCTGTTGCACACAAATACCCTTCTGTCTAGGGCCCTCAAATACCCTTTTGTCTGTGGCACGCACATTCCCTTCTGTCTGTGGCACACACATACCCTTCTGTCGGTGGCACACACATACCCTTCTGTCTGTGGCACACAATACCCTTCTGTCTGTGGCACACAAATACCCTTCTGTCTAAGGCCAACACTTACCCTTCTGTCTGTGGCAAACAAATACACTTCTGTCTGTGGCACACAAAAACCCTTCTGTCTGTGGCACACACATACCCTTTTGTCTGTGACACACACATACCCTTCTTTCTGTGGCACACACATACAATTCGTTCTGTGGCACACACATACCCTTCTGTCTAAGGCCAAAACTTACCCTTCTGTCTGTGGCACAGGTATACCATTCTGTCTGTGGCACACAAATACCCTTCTGTCTGTGGCACACACATACTCTTCGTTCTGTGGCACACACATACCCTTTTGTCTGTGACACACACATACCCTTCTGTCTGTCGCACACAAATACCCCTCTGTCTGTGGCACACAAATACCCTTCTGTCTAAGGTCAACACTTACCCTTCTGTCTGTGGCAAACAAATACACTTCTGTCTGTGGCACACAAAAACCCTTCTGTCTGTGGCACACACATACCCTTTTGTCTGTGACACACACATACCGTTCTGTCTGTTGCACACACATACCCTTCTGTCTAAGGCCAAAACTTACCCTTCTGTCTGTGGCACACACATACTATTCTGTCTTTGGCACACAGATACCCTTCTGTCTAAGGCCAACACTTACCCTTCTGTCTGTGGCACACACATACACTTCTGTCTGTGGCACACACATACCCTTCTGTCTGTGGCACACAAAAACCCTTCTTTCTGTGTCACACAAATACCCTTCTGTCTGTTGAACACACATACCCGTCTGTCTAAGGCCCACACATACCCTACTGTCTGCGGCACACACAAACCCTTCTTTCTGTGGCACATACATACCCTTCTGTCTAAGGCACACACAGACACTTCTGTCTGTGGCACACACATACCCTTCTGTCTCTGGCACACAAATACCCTTCTTTCTGTGGAACACAAATACCCTTCTGTCTGTGGCACACATATACCCGTCTGTCTAAGGCCCACACATACCCTACTGTCTGTGGCACACACATACCCTTCTGTCTGTGGCACACAAATACCCTTCTGTCTAAGGCCAACACTTACCCTTCTGTCTGTAGCACACAAATACCATTCTGTCTGTGGCACACAAATACACTTCTGTCTGTGGCACACAAATACCCTTCTATCTAGGGCCCTCAAATACCCTTCTGTCTGTGACACAAACATACCCTTCTGTCTGTTGCACATACATACCCTTCTGTCTGTGGCACACACGTACCCTTCTGTCTTTGGAACACACATACCCTTCTGTCTGTGGCACACAAATACCCTTCTGTCTAGGGCCCTCAAATACCCTTTTGTCTGTGGCACGCACATTCCCTTCTGTCTGTGGCACACACATACCCTTCTGTCTGTGGCACACACATACCCTTCTGTCTGTGGCACACAATACCCTTCTGTCTGTGGCACACAAATACCCTTCTGTCTAAGGCCAACACTTACCCTTCTGTCTGTGGCAAACAAATACACTTCTGTCTGTGGCACACAAAAACCCTTCTGTCTGTGGCACACACATACCCTTTTGTCCGTGACACACACATACCCTTCTGTCTGTGGCACACACATACAATTCGTTCTGTGGCACACACATACCCTTCTGTCTAAGGCCAAAACTTACACTTCTGTCTGTGGCACAGGTATACCCTTCTGTCTGTGGCACACAAATACCCTTCTGTCTGTGGCACACACATACCCTTCGTTCTGTGGCACACACATACCCTTTTGTCTGTGACACACACATACCCTTCTGTCTGTGGCACACA
>MUZC01000715.1:361359-372144 GCA_002072015.1 Radix auricularia | reverse complement strand
CTTCTGTCTGTGGCACACAAAAACCCTTCTTTCTGTGTCACACAAATACCCTTCTGTCTGTGGCACACACATACCCGTCTGTCTAAGGCCCACACATACCCTACTGTCTGCGGCACACACATACCCTTCTGTCTGTGGCACACAAATACCCTTCTGTCTAAGGCCAAAACTTACCCTTCTGTCTGTAGCACACAAATACCCTTCTGTCTGTGGCACACAAATACCCTTCTGTCTAGGGCCAACACTTACCCTTCTGTCTGTGGCACACACATACCCTTCTGTCTGTGGCAAACACATACCCTTCTGTCTGTGGCACTCACATACCCTTCTGTCTGTGGCACACAAATACCCTTCTGTATGTGGCACACAAATACCCTTCTGTCTGTGGCACACAAATATCCTTCTGTCTAAGGCACACACATAACCTACTGTCGTTTGCACACACATACCCTTCTGTCTGTGGCACAAAAATACCCTTCTTTCTGTGGAACACAAATACCCTTCTGTCTAGGGCCCTCAAATACCCTTCTGTCTGTGACACAAATATACCCTTCTGTCTGTTGCACATACATACCCTTCTGTCTGTGGCACACACGTACCCTTCTGTCTTTGGCACACACATACCCTTCTGTCTGTGGCACACAAATACCCTTCTGTCTAGGGCCCTTAAATACCCTTTTGTCTGTGGCACGCACATTCCCTTCTGTCTGTGGCACACACATACCCTTTTGTATGTGGCACACACATACCCTTCTGTCTGTGGCACACAATACCCTTCTGTCTGTGGCACACAAATACCCTTCTGTCTAAGGCCAACACTTACCCTTCTGTCTGTGGCAAACAAATACACTTCTGTCTGTGGCACACAAAAACCCTTCTGTCTGTGGCACACACATACCCTTTTGTCTGTGACACACACATACCCTTCTGTCTGTTGCACACACATACCCTTCTGTCTAAGGCCAAAACTTACCCTTCTGTCTGTGGCACACACATACTATTCTGTCTTTGGTACACAGATACCCTTCTGTCTAAGGCCAACACTTACCCTTCTGTCTGTGGCACACACATACCCTTCTGTCTGTGGCACACACATACACTTCTGTCTGTGGCACACAAAAACCCTTCTTTCTGTGTCACACAAATACCCTTCTGTCTGTGGCACACACATACCCGTCTGTCTAAGGCCCACACATATCCTACTGTCTGCGGCAAACACATACCCTTCTGTCTGTGGCACACAAATACCCTTCTGTCTAAGGCCAAAACTTACCCTTCTGTCTGTAGCACACAAATACCCTTCTGTCTGTGGCACACAAATACCCTTCTATCTGTGGCACACAAATACCCTTCTGTCTAGGGCCCTTAAATATCCTTCTGTCTGTGACACAAACATACCCTTCTGTCTGTGGCACATACATACCCTTCTGTCTGTGGCACACAAATACCCTTCTGTCTGTGGCACACATATACCCGTCTGTCTAAGGCCCACACATACCCTACTGTCTGTGGCACACACATACCATTCTGTCTGTGGCACACAAATACCCTTCTGTCTAAGGCCAACACTTATCCTTCTGTCTGTGGCACACACATACCCTTCTGTCTGTGGCACACACATACCTTCTATCTGTGGCACACAAATACCCTCCGTTCTAGGGCCCTCAAATACCCTTCTGTCTGTGACACAAACATACCCTTATGTCTGTGGCACATACATACCCTTCTGTCTGTGGCACACACGTACCCTTCTGTCTGGGGCACACACATACCCTTCTGTCTGTGACACACATATACCCTTCTGTCTGTGGCATACAAATACCCTTCTGTCTGTGGCACACAAATACCCTTCTGTCTGTGGCACACACATACCCTTCTGTCTGTGGCACACAAATACCCTTCTGTCTGTGGCACACAAATACCCTTCTGTATGTGGCACACACACACCCTATTGTCTAGGGCCAACACTTACTCTTCTGTCTGTGGCACACACATACCCTTCTGTCTGTGGCACACAAATACCCTTCTGTCTGTGGCACACAAATACCCTTTACTCTAAGGTCAACACTTACCCTTTTGTCTGTGGCACACAAATACACTTCTGTCTGTGGCACACACATACACTTTTGTCTGTGACACAAACATACCCTTCTGTCTGTTGCACACACATACCTTCTGTCTAAGGCAAAAACTTACCATTCTGTCTGTGGCACACACATACTATTCTGTCTTTGGCACACAGATACCCTTCTGTCTAAGGCCAACACTTACCCTTCTGTCTGTGGCACATACATACCCTTCTGTCTGTGGCACACACATACACTTCTGTCTGTGGCACACACATACCCTTCTGTCTGTGGCACACAAATCCCTTCTTTCTGTGGAACACAAATACCCTTCTGTCTGTGGCACACATATACCCGTCTGTCTAAGGCCCACACATACCCTACTGTCTGTGGCACACACATACCCTTCTGTCTGTGGCACACAAATACCCTTCTGTCTAAGGCCAACACTTACCCTTCTGTCTGTAGCACACAAATACCATTCTGTCTGTGGCACACAAATACACTTCTGTCTGTGACACAAACATATCCTTCTGTCTGTGGCACATACATACCCTTCTGTCTGTGGCACACACGTACTCTTCTGTCTGTGGCACACACATACCCTTCTGTCTGTGACACACATATACATATCTGTCTGTGGCACACACACACCCTTTTGTCTGTGGCACACACACACAACCTTTTATCGAAGGCCAACACTTACCCTTCTGTCTGTGGCACACACATACCCTTCTGTCTGTGGCACACACATACCCTTCTGTCTGTGGCACACACACACCCTTCTGCCTAAGGCCAAAACTTACCCATCTGTCTGTGGCACACACACATACCCTTCTGTCTGTGGCACACACACAGCCTTCTGTCTAAGGCCAACACTTACCCTTCTGTCTGTGGCACACACATACCCTTCTGCCTGGGGCACACACATACCTTTCTGTCTAAGGCCAACACTTATCCTTCTGTCTGTGGCACACACATACCCTTCTGTCTGTGGCACACACATACCCTTCTGTCTGTTGCAAAAACATACCCTTCTGTCTGTGGCACACACACAACTTCTGTCTGTGGAACACACATACCCTTTTTTCTGTGGCACACACATACCCTTCTGTCTAAGGCCCTCACCTACTCTTCTGTCTGTGGCACACACATACCCTTCTGTCAAAGGCCAACACTGACCCTTCTGTCTGAGGCACACACATACCCTTCTGACTGTGGCACACACACACCCTTCTGTCTGTGGCACACATATACCCTTCTGTCTGTGGATTACACAGACCCTTCTGTCTAAGGCCCTCGCATACCCTTCTGTATGTGGCACACACATACATTTCTGTCTAAGGCCAACACTTACCCTTCTGTCTGTGGCACACACATACCCTTCTGTCTGTGGCCCACACACACTCTTCTGTCTGTGGCCCACACACACTCTTCTGTCTAAGGCCAACACTTACCCTTCTATCTGTGGCACACACATACCCTTCTGTCTTTGGCACACACATACCTTTCTGTCTATGGCCAACACTTTACCTTCTGTCTGTGGCACACACATACCCTTGTGTGGGGCACACAGATACTTTCTGTATGTGGCACACAAATACCCTTCTGTCTGTGGCACACACATACCCATCTTTCTGTGGCACACACATACCCTTCTGTATGTGGCACACAAATACCCTTCTGTCTGTGGCATATATATACCCTTCTGTCTGTGGCACACACAAACCCATCTAACTGTGCCACACACATACCCTTCTGTCTAAGGCCAACACTTACCCTTCTGTCTGTGGCACACACATACCCTTCTGTCTGTGGCACACAAATACCCTTCTGTATGTGGCACACAAATACCCTTCTGTCTGTGGCACACAAATATCCTTCTGTCTAAGGCACACACATAACCTACTGTCGTTTGCACACACATACCCTTCTGTCTGTGGCACAAAAATACCCTTCTGTCTAAGGCCAACACTTACTCTTCTGTCTGTGTCACACAAATACCCTTCTGTCTGTGGTACACAAATATCCTTCTGTCTGTGGCACACAAATACCCTTCTGTCTAGGGCCCTCAAATACCCTTTTTTCTGTGGCACACACATACCCTTCTGTCTGTGGCACACACATACCCTTCTGTCTGTGGCACACAAATACCCTTCTGTCTAGGGCCCTCATATGGTGTGTCTAGGGCAAGAATTGCTTGGCGGCGCCCATCCCTCTCCAAGCTTAACCACAGCCGGTTTCCTCCTTATCGGTGGCCCGCCTTGGTCGTGGACACGTAGCCGTTGAGTTCGCATGTGAACTCGTCCGCCCTGGCCGGTGCTCCAACTAGGAAGTCGTACGCCCAGTGGTGCCGTGTCAGCACCACCCCCTCACGTGGTTTAGCCGGTCAGCTGAGACCGTTGCCCGGGGTGTGGCGCTGGGAGCCACACGTGAGAGTTTCGAGAGATGGACGAGGACCAGTGAGCTTGACCACCCGAGGGTGCAGCTGTCACAGCGTCAAAAGGTACTACCTCTGTAGTACTCTACAACAGCAAGCTGGGAGATTGGTTCAAGATCACTGTTGGTGTTAGACAAGGGTGTTTACTCTCCCCCATCCTCTTCACCTAAGTAAAAGTGACAAAGATATAAATATTTAATACATTAAAGATATATACATATATACATGGAACGGCATTAGTAAACATATACTGGATTACACTATCTACGTCTATGAATTTTATACTAATAATTTGAAAT
Source organism: Radix auricularia (assembly GCA_002072015.1). NCBI lineage: Eukaryota > Metazoa > Mollusca > Gastropoda > Lymnaeidae > Radix > Radix auricularia. The sequence continues at coordinate 367,339 of MUZC01000715.1, read as the reverse complement.
GATGCCCACGTCCCCCATGGACTGGGCGTGGCCAAAGGACTGGTTGGAAGGCTGGACTTCGGCCTGGCCAATCAAGCGTAGCTCTGCTCTGTGGTCTTCGGACCCTTTCCCACTGGTCACTGACTTCTTCAAGGTACTGCCACCTGCTCCCCTCCTCTTAGCTCTTGATCTCCTGTCTGAGATTTCTTCTCGCTAGTTCCTCCGCCACTAACTAGCTCCACTGACTAGTTCCACTGACTAGCTCCACTACTAGCTCCACTGACTAGCTCCACTGACTAGTTCCACTACTAGCTCCACTACTAACTAGCTGGAATAATGATATCATTAATTAACCAAAGATAGTGATAACATAATAAAAGCATACCTATAATAAATGGCTATACTACCTAAACAAATACATTTGCCTATCTCAAACCTAGTTAACTCAAACCTGAACAGACTTCAGCTAGGCTCTACTCGGATTCGTTCAGTCACACCCGCCGACCCTGGTGTACTGCTAAATGCTGAGAAAGAGACCACTGTAAGGTTGAGTGACCGTTTATATAGGCCCCTACTTTAGCGTGGCTTGACCGAAACGTTCTCATGTGATTGGTCAGTGGCGTGTACCTACTGTTAGTCACGCACTGACATCCATGGCTTCGAGAACGTTCGACCAACCTTTACTATACTCATGCTACGGAATATTCCATGGTCCATCATGGATCTTTGTCCATCTCAAGGACAGCGTCCCTGTTGCGTGTATGGACCTACCCCTACCCTCAACGGTTCTCAAAATTGCAGAGGTTCTAAAATCGAGGTGGGGAGGTATTCAACACTCTTCCTAGAAAGAATTATGACTGATGTGCTCGAAGACCATGTCGGAACGGTCAGCATCGGAGGAAGGATCATAACCAACTTACGCTTCGCCGATGACATAGACGGCCTAGCTGGCAGCGAGGACGAACTAAAAGAATTCCTTGCAAAGCTAGAGAAGACGTCGAAGGCCTATGTCATGGAAATTAATGCAGAAAAGACCAAGGTTATGGCAAATAAGAATTTCACAAGTGAAATACGGATAAACGGTCAAAAACTCGAGGAGGTCCCTACCTTCAAATATCTAGGGGCTATAATATCCGATGAAGGCTCAAAACCAGAAATTCTTGCCAGAACGGCCCAAACAACTGCAGCACTAAGCAAACTGAAAAACATCTGGCAAAGCAAGAAGCTCTCCCTGAGATAAAAAATTCGACTAATGTGCTCTCTGGCGATGTCAGTCTTCCTCTATGGTTGTGAGGCTTGGACGCTCACCGCAGACCTCCAAAAAAGAATTAGTGCGCTTGAGATGAGATGTTTTCGAAAGGTATTAAACATCTCCTACACGGCGCACATCACGAACAAAGCGGTCCGCGACAAAATAAGTGCTGTCGTTGGCCCTTACGAGGACCTTCTCACCTCAATTAAAAAGAGGAAACTACGATGGTACGGACACGTGTCAAGATCTGGAGGTCTCTCAAAGACGATATTGCAAGGCACAGTCCAGGGAAGAAGGAGAAGAGGCAGACCAAGGAAGAGTTGGGAGGACAACATCAAAGATCGGACCGGGCTTTCATTTAGCGATTCCCAGAAGGCAGCTCAGAACCGTGACACTTGGCATGAGTTAGTGCGCAGCTCAAAATGGTGCCCCAACGACCCAGCGTCGGGTTAAGGGATAGTTCAAGTTCAAGTTCTAGGGCCCTCAAATACCCTTTTGTCTGTGGCACACACATTTCCTTCTGTCTGTGGCACAAAAATACCATTCTGTCTAAGGCCAACACTTACCCTTCTGTCTGTGTCACACAAATACCCTTCTGTCTGTGTCACACAAATACCCTTCTGTCTGTGGCACACAAATATCCTTCTGTCTGTGGCACACAAATACCTTTCTGTCTAGGGCCCTCAAATACCCTTCTGTCTGTGGCACACACATACCCTTCTGTCTGTGGCACACACATACCCTTCTGTCTGTGGCACACAAATACCCTTCTGTCTAGGGCCCTCAAATACCATTTTGTCTGTGGCACACACATTCCCTTCTGTCTGGGGTACACACATACCCTTCTGTCTAAGGCCCTCACCTACCCTTCTGTCTGTGGCACACACATACCCTTCTGTCTGTGGCACACACATACCCTTCTGTCTAAGGCCAACACTTACCCTTTTGTCTGTGGCATACACACCCTTCTGTCTGTGGCACACACATACCCTTTTGTCTGTGACACACACATACCCTTCTGTCTGTGGCACACAAATACCTTTCTGTCTGTGGCACACAAATACCATTCTGTCTAAGGTCAACACTTACCCTTCTGTCTGTGGCACACAAATACACTTCTGTCTGTGGCAGACAAAAACCCTTCTGTCTTTGGCACACACATACCCTTTTGTCTGTGACACACACATACCCTTCTGTCTGTTGCACACACATACCCTTCTGTCTAAGGCCAAAACTTACCCTTCTGTCTGTGGCACACACATACTATTCTGTCTGTGGCACACAGATACCCTTCTGTCTAAGGCCAACACTTACCCTTCTGTCTGTTGGATACACATACCCTTCTGTCTGTGGCACACACATACACTTCTGTCTGTGGCACACACATACCCTTCTGTCTGTGGCACACAAATACCCTTCTTTCTGTGGCACACAAATACCCTTCTGTCTGTGGCACACATATACCCGTCTGTCTAAGGCCCACACATACCCTACTGTCTGTGGCACACACATACCCTTCTGTCTGTGGCACACAAATACCCTTCTGTCTAAGGCCAACACTTACCCTTCTGTCTGTAGCACACAAATACCCTTCTGTCTGTGACACAAACATACCCTTTTGTATGTGACACAAACATACCCTTTTGTCTGTGGCACATACATACCCTTCTGTCTGTGGCACACACGTACCCTTCTGTCTGTGGTACACACATACCTTTCTGTCTGTGACACACATATACCCTTCTGTTTGTGGCATACAAATACCCTTCTGTCTGTGGCACACAAATACCCTTCTGTCTGTGGCACACACATACCCTTCTGTCTGTGGAACACAAATACCCTTCTGTCTGTGGCACACAAATACCCTTCAGTATGTGGCACACACACACCCTATTGTCTAGGGCCAACACTTACCCTTCTGTCTGTGTCACACACATACCCTTCTGTTTGTGGCACACAAATACCCTTCTGTCTGTGGCACACAAATACCCTTCTGTCTGTGGCACACACATACCCTTTGTCTGTGGCACACACATACCCTTCTGTCTGTGGCACACAAATACCCTTCTGTCTGTGGCACACACCCACCCTATTGTCTAGGGCTAAAAATGTTTGGTTGAAGACCTGTACTTATAATCCATATTTCTTGTGCTAACAAGACCAATTTTATGAAAATTTTTTTACAAGTCCCGGTTCTAATAAATTGTAAAAAAAAAAAAGAGTTTCAGCTTTATTTCAGATATTCAAAAATACATTTGATTTAAAATTTAAAATCTTTAAAATATTGCAGTCGACTAATAGTGTTAATGGTCATTTCAAACATTTTGACGTTTCATGAAAATAATAATATATAGTCCAATTATGGAGTAATATTCTGTAAAATTAAACTGTAGTTAAAATACAAATGGAACCGACAGGCCATTTTAATAATCTTAGAAGTCTCATACCATCACCAGGTTTTACCAAAGATCGAATGGCGGATTCCTACCTACCTCACCCACCTTGTCACTGCTGTCAATCAGTACATCGTTATTTAAAAAAAATGATTCCAGGCTTTGTGCTTTTCAGTATTTCAAGCTTATAGCATGAAATCAACCAGACTCTATTATGCATATGTCACAGGTCTTGTTTTTTTCTGAAATATATCAAACGCTTGAAATGAATTAACTAGGCCTTATTTGTCTTAATGTTTTAGGCCCTGTAATTTACTCAAAACCTAAAATAAATCAAATAAGTTTTTAAAAATCTGATAGAAAATAATGTAATGTTACCCCCACCCCCACTCTAATCTCAGAACCTGCACCTCTCCCCACCCACCCCCTATGTGTACGCCCCTTCCATCATTTATCTATTATTCATGGGCATATATATTTAACCCCGGTCGGACATTGGCATTGAGAAAGCCCCAGGCGTCTGCATGCTAACATTGATTCACCCTACCAGCACTGAACGCCAGACTAAGGTCTTACTCACGACTACATAATATATTACGAAGGGACGGGTTGGAGTAGCGGACTGAGTTCATTGTGTAATGTTAGGGTATTGTTAGTTTTGTGTTAAGTCAATTGTGCAACGATCTTCTCATTTAAAGAGCCGCTAGACTTTTACTAGATGGCGTGAATGGTGGGATAGAAAAGAAAGATATTGAATTTAGAGGATGTGAATGAATTAAAATAGTCCCATATATGATTTAAAGAAATGTATCGACCATTTGGTATTGTTGTGTGGGGTCTAGTCATGTACTCAACATAATCAGGGGCGTAGCTTGGATTGTTGCTGTAATTTTTTTAAAACTTCAAATAGAGCCTCAATCGGCGCCACACGTCCTTAACTCTTACATTTCACCGGTGTAACATTTTTTTTTGTTACTGACCAACTTATAAGATTAAGTCATTTTCTTTCAGCGCAACAACATTTGACTTGAAAAACACCAGAAAACTAACTGGCTGGTTACATATGTGGAATGTTGGAACATTTTTGATTATCCGCTTTTGAAATTCCTAGACCGATCAATGTGTACTTTGTTATGATGCAATTCTTCCATGTTTTTCTCGGCATCAGTGGCGTAGCCAGGAGGAGGGGGACAAAATTTGAAAATATCCCCGAGCCCTCTCGATGAGGGGGCCCCAAATTAGTGTCTGAAATTTTTTTTACATTAAATATTACGCCCCCGCCCTGTACGTGGGGCCCCAAAAAGAGTTTAAGCACTCAGACCCTCCATTCCACAACAAGTACCTAGCTACGCTACTGGTCGTCATAGCCTGAACCCCCTAGCTACGCCACTGAACATAATATAGCATCTAATCATGTATTAAACATTAACAATCCAAGAGTAAAATCAATTTTTCACGCTGAACGTGACCACCTTGACTCCAGTCAAAGTTTGCGTACTAAGCTCGCTACCACTGAGGAACAAACAAGAGGTCAAGGGTCCTAACAAAAGCGGGCCCCTTTACTGTCTTGAAATTTATGTGCCGATGTGAGTGTATATAAATTGCGGCTCACTCGTACCCTATTGTCTGGGGCCCACGCGTTTACTTCTGTCTATGACCCACACGTACCCTTCTGTCTATGGCCCACACGTACCCTTCTGTCAATGGCCCACACGTACCCTTCTGTCAATGGCCCACACGTACCCTTCTGTCAATGGTCCACACGTACCCTTCTCTCTATGGCCCACACGTACCCTAATGTCTGGGGCCACAAATGTTTAGTGCATGGCCACTGCTTATGTATATTTATGTTTTGAATATCTCCTTAGGTTGACGGTTCCAGCCAGTATCAAAAACACGATCGAATGAGACGATAGTTTCCAGCTCAATGAAGAGTGGAGATACAGTTACCAGGCAGATCGTTGCTTTGGCTCAGGACAGGTTCAATAGTATTATGGAGGGTGGGGCAGACCAGATCTGCCATTAAGCCGCTTTGAGCAAAATGCGCATGTGGTGTAGGCGTCAAGAGACATGATTGTAGGCATCAATAGACGTAATTTTAGGCATCAATAGACGTAATTTTAGGCATCAATAGACATGATTGTATGCATCAATATACGTAATTTTAGGCATCAATAGACGTAATTTTAGGCATCAATAGACGTAATTTTAGGCATCAATAGACATGATTGTAGGCATCAATAGACTTAATTTTAGGCATCAATAGACATGATTGTAGGCATCAATAGACGTAATTTTAAGCATCAATAGACGTAATTTTAGGCATCAATAGACGTAATTTTAGGCATCAATAGAC
>MUZC01000715.1:340695-361176 GCA_002072015.1 Radix auricularia | reverse complement strand
TGATTGTAGGCATCAATAGACGTAATTTTAAGCATCAATAGACGTAATTTTAGGCATCAATAGACATGATTGTAGGCATTAATAGACGTGTTTTTAGGCATCAATAGACGTAATTTTAGGCATCAATAGACGTAATTGTAGGCATCAATGGACGTAATTTTAGGCATCAATAGACATGATTGTAGGCAGCAATAGACGTAATTTTAGGCATAAATAGACATGATTGTAGGCATTAATAGACGTGTTTTTAGGCATCAATAGACGTAATTGTAGGCATCAATAGACGTAATTGTAGGCATTAATAGGCGTGTTTTTAGGCATCAATAGACGTAATTTTAGGCATCAATAGACGTAATTTTAGGCAATAGACGTAATTTTAGGCATCAATAGACGTAATTTTAGGCATCAATAGACATGATTGTAGGCAGCAATAGACGTAATTTTAGGCATCAATAGACATGATTGTAGGCATCAATAGACATGATTGTAGGCATCAAAAGACATGATTGTAGGCATCAAATACATGATTGTAGGCATTAATAAATATGATTGTGGGCGTCAATAGACAGGATTTTATGCAACATGATTGAAAGTTTGGCTTTGCCCCAATTAAACCCCAAGAATTCAAAATTTCGCGATATGACAGACACTATCTTTATGTTGTAACATAATTTTTAAAAATCTTATTTATAGTGTATCTTTTTTATGGTGTATCTTATTAAGGAAAAATGAAAAATTAACTGCACTCTTATGGGTTTATCAATAATTTAGAACGCTTTTTTAATATTAATTTGATCTCATCTTATCTACTACATTCATTTCTTCTATATTGCCTCCTATGCCTTTTCATGATTTATTTAACAGAGTTGATAAATTTTAAAATAAAGATGGTGTGTTGGTCTTCCTGGTTTGATCTGGAAACATGTTCCACGCTCCAATGCCATACAAAAAGAACGAAATTAAAAAAAAAAAAGTTGTTTGTTGTAAAACACGAAATAAAGAAAGTGTCACACCCCTATGTCTATCAAAGGGTTGTATTAAGCATATTATATTTGTGCTTTATTTCCAAGTTATAATAAATTGTCTTATGTAATATGAATACTTTGCTGTTTGTTCTTCTTCTATTTGTTTCTAGGTTTAATGATTTAACTAATGGTGTCATTCTTATCAATTTTAAAATATTCACTGGTGATGATTCTGGCAGCTCTTAAAAGTATTTCTATTTGATCTGTTACTGTTTTCTTTTTCCCATACAGAAGATGCATACTATAATGCAGGGCTCAAAAAAAGTAAGGTAGAATTTTAGTTTTATATTCTTATTACATTTGGAAAAGTTGTTTTTTTGTTGTAATGACAAAAATTTTGTTGCATTTTTAAATTAATTCATTAATAATTTCTCATTTATTATTATTCCTAAGTACTTTTCCCCTGAGTTCGAGTTCCGCTAGTCATTCCTCCTTAGATCGTTATATTGTTTATAGTTAAAAGGAATATGTTACAACTAGGGCTGTGGAAATTAACGATGGATTAATCGTTAATTTTTAAAAATTACTTAAAATTATTTTGATCGATTGAAATTTAAGAATATGTGTCCGTCTAATTTTTTTTTTCAATTTTTTACTAACTTATATTTTTTGATGCTTACATACTTTTCCCTCGTATTATTATTATTTAGTTTGACTTGCATACGCAAAAAAAAACAACAAAAATTTTCTTCCTTATATTTTGCATAGCAGAACGAATTTGCTGTGTTACATCACAAAATTTGGGAGCCATGGAATTACCGCGAGTTACCCGATTTCGCGAAATAATGAATCGCAACTTAACGGGATCTATATATGTGTTATAAAACTATAATTAATCGATAAAGTTAATCGAACTCTTTTTAAAAAAATTAGTACCAGCCCTAAGTTACAACATTACGTCATTCTGACTGCGTACTTCTATCTCCGTTGACTGTTAAATGTGGTAAGTATTGTAAGAAATGTACTTGTACATGTGTAGGTTGTCGTTGGTCGTGAGTTTTGGATGTCAAATCAGTTTACATGGCCTCCATGGTCAACACCAGTCTAGTCAATGATGACCCTTGACCTGGCTCCCACTGACTCGATCTCCACCTCCCCCACCAACCACCCCCATCACTCACAGCTGTTGTACATTCTTCTTGAAATGATTAGGGTTTTAATACTGAAGTCCTATATATAGCGCCATCTCATTAATTCTTGTCATTAATACGACTCTTAGTTGCATTCTGAATTTAGATGCAACTAAGTTGTCTTAATTGCCTAAATTACCTTATTTAATAGGCATATTGTCCTGTGGACCAGTTGAAATATTTTTTTGAAAAAAAATGATTTTTTATTAATTAATTTACAATAAACGTTGTGACGCTTCCAGATAACGGACATGAAGTTGTTGTGTGTCAACAAACCCTTCACTGAAGTCACGTGACCTCCAAGACCAAACGAGAGCGATCACTCTTCATGCGGTGAAGTGTTTCGATCCGTTGTGAACATTCTTAGACCGGGAGTTTCAACAACAAGCTACCGCTCTAGATCTCCTTGCAGGCAAATTTCCGACTATGGCACCATAGAGGCACTGATGTTAAAGACAGTGCCCTATCATAGCACCATAGAGGCACTGATGTTAAAGACAGTGCCCTATCATAGCACCATAGAGGCGCTGATGTTAAAGACAGTGCCCTATCATAGCACCATAGAGGCGCTGATGTTAAAGACAGTGTCCTATCATGGCACCATAGAGGCGCTGATGTTAAAGACAGTGCCCTATACCATGGCACCATAGAGCCGCTGATGTTAAAGACAGTGCCCTATCATTACCCCATAGAGACGCTGATGTTAAAGACAGTGCCCTATCATGGCACCATAGAGCCGCTGATGTTATAGACAGTGCCATATCATGGCACCATAGAGGCCCTGATGTTAAAGACAGTGCCCTATCATGGCACCATAGAGGCCCTGATGTTAAAGACAGTGCCCTATCATGGCACCATATAGGCCCTGATGTTAAAGACAGTGCCCTATCATGGCACCACAGAGGCGCTGATGTTAAAGACAGTGCCCTATCATGGCACCATCACATAGGCTGCTCACCGAAGCTGCAAGGGCGCTTTCGGGAGTGGGGGGGGGCGGTAGTATCCATGAATTGGCAATACATTCGTTTTAATTTAAAAACAATACTCAAAGTAATCGATCTAAGCCATATCGCCATTCAGTGACCCAGAGTGAAATTATTAGCCCAAGTACCACCCACTCCTGCCTGGGTGCACCCCTGCCTCCCCCTCCCATGTTTCAGCCACTGATGAATTGTATGACAATGCCCCAAACAAGAGGATACACAACCTGGGCAGATGGGTTTGGGCCCGACTCAAGAGGCCCGTAAGTCAATATTTGTAATAAATCTCTGTAAACGCTCGCCACCAGGAAATGGTATCTTGCCTCCCCTCCAATCATTGATTTCTAGACCTTGTTACATTTCCCCCAAGAGACAAAACTCATCGTGGATGAAACTGAATCACTAAAATAAAAAAAAATAAAAAAAATTGTCCAAGTCAAAAACGGATGTCCTTTTGAGTAGCGTAGTCCGCAGTGAATGGTTCGGTAGCCCACTATTGGATGACCAGAGCATTAGTTTTCGTTTCAATATTCATGGACCCATATAAAATTGACGATTAAGTAGCGGGAGTGTTTGCTTGGAGCAAATACATATTCATGGGTTCTCTCCCTTCTGTGGCTGAGTTACCTCCCTCCCTTCTCTTGCCCAGTTATCCCTTCCTCTACCCCTTTGCTCCCGTTTATGACATTATCCCCTGCCCTGCCCTCCATCTTCCCACATCCATCTACAAATTATGTCCATCGTCCACCTGGTTGTTAATATTTTTTACACCATCTTCAAAATCACGATTGGCAAATCAAAGCTGAACGTGTTAATGAGAATTAATTTGAGATCTTAGGTTCCTTCTTTGTTACAGATACAAATTGTGCCCATCAAATAAGTGCATAGCCGTAAACTACTTCTATGAATTGACTGTGATTTAAAAAGATATATGGTAGTCAGAGGCGTCACTAAGGTTGGTATCACACTAGTGCGGTAGCTCATATGATGTGGACACCCCAATGACTCACACTATAGACCTCCCACGAGTCTGCCGGGCCAAATAACAGGAACATACAGAATTTTACAGTTTGGCGTCACTCTATGTGGTGGTGACCGCACCCTCATTACCCAGCTAGTGACGCCTTTGATAGTACTAATCTCGTGGTTAACATTTTAAATGTAAAAAATGAAAAGATCACAAGTCAATTTTTTTTTTATTGTATGTTAGTTTCAAAATAAACCTATGGTAACTCAATTATTCTTTTTATACAGCCCAACCCTAACACCTGTGTCCTTAATTTTCCTTAACATAATTTTTTTCGTTGATCAACTGTTAACAGACTTACACTTTATATATTGCTCGTTATAAATTACTAGACTAATCCTGTTTTGATTTATTCCCCATAAAGATTTTTTTAAGGTTTTAATATTTCTTGCAGGATTTGGTGGGGAACAAAATGGTATTCAAAGCTAATCGTCTATTTTATAGATTTTAAATCCTTAATAAGACGACTGATATAAAGAACTGCTGAGAAATGGATTAGTTCTCAGTCAAAGACAGCGAAGTCCCAGTTTGCCGGAAATAGTGCGAAATATTTGTGTAACAACATGAGTACATTTTACCACGAAAGGTCTAACATCTGTGTGATGACATGAGTACATCTTGTACCACAGTTAGTGTCACTATGAAAGGTCTAACGTCTGTGTGATGACATGAGTACATCCTGTACCACAGTTAGTGTCACTATGAAAGGTCTAACATCTGTGTGATGACATGAGTACATCTTGTACCACAGTTAGTGTCACAATGAAAGGTCTAACATCTGTGTGATGACATGAGTACATCCTGTACCACAGTTAGTGTAACTATGAAAGGTCTAACATCTGTGTGATGACATGAGTACATCTTGTACCACAGTTAGTGTCACAATGAAAGGTCTTACATCTGTGTGATTGAGATAAGGTAATGTAGCGACAAAACATGTCTTCGTTGTTGGCATGGAGATAAAGGTAAAGTGGCGACAAAACACGTCTTAGTTGTTGCCATGGAGATAAAGGTAATGTAGCGACAAAATAGTCTTAATGGTAATGTTGTAGGTCACCGGTAGGTTAGCCGCGACGCTGTAGATCAGGTCATCTTGAGGTCAGGTAAAGTGGTCAGATAGGAAACAGCTTGAGTTTCTCCACTTCCACTGTCGGCCAACAGTGGCGGGTGGCGAGGTCCACTGTTGACCTGGGCAGCACGTGTACTGTAATGTTAATGTAGTCAGTCGTGGGGACAGCCGCCCAGTCATTAGGTTAATAGGGTGAACATTCGAGGGTTCTCATATTAGACATAGGAGACACAATGTTGAAAATATTAACAGGGGCGGCTTTAGGCATAGGCAAATTAGGCAGCCGCCAACGGCCTTCGGTTAGTCTCATCATTAGTGGGGGGCCTTGCTCAACAATCTTTCCTTTTTATTTTTATTTTTCTATTACATTTAGGGCCACAAAATTAGCTTCGCCTAGGACCTCATATTCATTTAAGCCGCATTTATGTTAAATAGAGCTATTAATTTTTTTTTAAAATTACCTAAATCAAACAATGTAAAGTAAAACTTATTACCATTTCGTGGTAGTTAAGCCGCATTACAAAATGATTTTCGAATAGTATATGAAGCAACACAGTGCGTAGTTTTCTGATGCTGTGAAATCGTGAAGAGGTGTGGGGCCAGGGGATTGAGAAGCCCTGAGAGTCATTACACGGAGAATGACGTTTTTCTGTGGTGAAATTGAATATGAAATTAGTTAATGAGATTAGGAAGGATGGCTTGTGGGGTTAATGGGCTGGGGTGGGCACTTAAAAAAAACCAGAAGTTGAAAAAGGCCGCCCTGGGGACTAGTAGGTCAATGCACTTTGGGGCTAAATAAGTACAATGTTAATTCATTAAGTGTACTTAGTGGACTGCTGTTACACTGGTCGCTTCATTCAATTGAATTCTGAAACCTGGCAAAAATATTTGGTTCATTGCGACATTGCATGGTAGACAAACGATTTCTCTCAAGGGACACATAACCTTTACTTTATCAACATTTTGAACATTCACGTCATTCAATAGTTTAAAACCAAAATGTTCGCGTAATCGTCCGGAAATTAATTTATATTTTTCGGCCTAAATATTTTACTTTTTGACTTCCAGTACATTTATAAGTGGTGGGTCGATTAATTGTTAAAAAATTGTAATCTTAAAAAAATGTAACGATTAATCGAGACATTAATCGTTAATTTCCGCAGCCCTAATATATATATGTTATTTTTGTATAGAACTAGATCTAAATGCATTGTGTAATTAAAAAAAAATGTCTATTGTCTGTTTACTCAGTGGCGTAGCTAGAGCTTTTGCCGCCCGAGGCGGTCTCCAATATGCCGCTCTTTTAGGGTCCGCCCATAAATGACGTCAAGCAACCCCCCCCCCCCCGGGGGGATGTCATTCAAAACGTGCAACTTTAAATACAAGCTCAACTTAAATAAATATACCGACAATTTATTTAATGACGTTTTACGTGGCCTTACCCGTGTTACGATATTACTAATATTAGAGTGTAGCGTTACACGAAAAAACATATTTAAATGACAACAAAAAATATTTGAAACATGCTCGTTTTAAAATAGAAAATACGGCTTTTTTGTGTGTGTCTGTGGGGGGAGGGGGAAATCTTTGTGACGTCACATTCAGGAAGGGGTCTAAGTTTTTGTTTCGTGACGACGTGTGACGAGAGGCGGGGGTGCAAAATCAGCTGAAATCGCGTGACGTCATTTATGGTCTGCCCCTTAAGTATATTATATGATGCTTTAAAAAAAAATTAATATACATGAATAATTAAATGTAATTGAAACAATGTACATTGTAAAAGGTGGGGAACATTTTTACCATTGCATCCTCTATTTATGTAAGCAGTAATAAAAGAGGCCGCATAAGATGATACACCTACAAATACACATTAATAAATATTCAAGATAATTTTTTTGAAAGCCACAAGACAGAATTGGGGTCGCAGGTCCCCCCAACCCCCAAATGAGACAAAACATACTCCAAATGTACACCCAAAAAACATTAACAATTAATATACTTTTATTTTTTTATATATAAATATATGATTTTAAAAAAATTATACATCAGTATGTAAACATTTTTAAAAAAATTATACATTTCTTACTTACATAACTTTCATAGCAGAAAAATCGTGTATTATGTATTCAAAATTTAAATTATTTGTACTTTCTTGTTCTACGGACAATATTGCAAGACTTTGTAGTCTTAAGAGTCTTAAATCACGTATTGAAGTTATTGTGTAGCGGATATATTTTTTTCAACTTCAGTTTAAAGAAGCTCCTTTCACAACTAGATACACTGATAGCAATTTTTGAAAAAAAAAATCGTAGCAAAATTATAATGTTGGGTAAAAAATTTCCAATTTACTGTTGAATATATTTTAATGGATCACTGGGGCAACCCCCCCCCCTCGTTTTTCTAACCAAATGCCTCTTCTTGTAGTGAAGGTACAGCCAGAGCTGGCCCTAGGCTACTGCAACCTATGCGGTCGCACTGGGTCCCACGCTTTCAAATGCCCCACCTATGTTAATTTTTCCTTATTATCCTTATTAATACTTTATCCCCACCAAAACAAGGGCCCGCGCAATCCTTTTCGCATTCTAAGCAGCATAGGGCCCCACAATCGCTAAAACTGGCCCTGTGTATTGTGTACGGCGTTCAGTTGATATCTCCAACTCTCTATAGCAGAGTTCTATATTAGCACATATCTTTGTTCCATGAATTGGGTTTGAATTATTTTAAAGAAGACTGGTTCCCATAAATTGAGATACCATAAAAAAAAGAAAAAGAGTGCATTGAACTGAGATAAATTCCATCTGAACTCGTTTTAATTGTTATTTCAGATGTCAATTTTTCCAGGACAAATTACATTTTTAAGTATGTCTTTTTAGAAATTATTTATGTTATTGTGGTGTTTATTAACGGACATATGAATAAGCGTTCATTTTTAATGAATACCCGTACTTTAGAGAAAAACATAAGATGTATGTAATTTATTGTAATGAAATGAAAACAAAACAAAATATTTTAATTTTTAATAAGTTACCTTAGAATAATTTTATGACAACTGAAACAGTAATATAAATTACTACTTGCAAGTTAAACACAATATTTGAACCACCGTGTCATGTAGGTACTTGTTAGCGCAGCATTCTGCGCATGTCGAAATTCCAGCGGTGATGTGTTGTTGTTTTTTGTGCAGTTTTCTTATAAAATCGCCATCTGTGACGTATACAGCTTAATTTCCAAACAAATCTTTACCTTGTTTGGTCGATTTTAAACTTTTGAACAGGTTTGCGTTAGTTATAACAACCACTATGTAATAAAACAAATGTTGCATGAATCCTTTAGTTAAGCCTAAAAATTAAAAATATTTTTATTTCACCTTGGTTTTCTCCCTTCAAAATAAAAAGGGCGGTTTTTGGAAATGGCTTTACTTTTTAAATGCCCACAAATGCCACCCTATGAATGAGAGCCGCCCGGGGCGGACCGCCCCACCACCCCCCTCTAGCTATGTCACTGTGTTTACTATTTCTTATTTTCTTATGCTTTGTGTACTCTATTTTTATGCAATATGATGTTTGTGTAATATGTTGTTTGTGTAATATGTTGTTTGTGTAATACGTCGATTGTGTAATATGATGTTTGTGTAATATGTCTTTTGTGTAATATGATGTCTGTGTAATATGTCGTTTGTGTCATATGCTGTTTGTGTAATATGATGTTTGTGTAATATGTCGTTTGTGTCATATGCTGTTTGTGTAATATGTCTTTTGTGTAATATGATGTTTGTGTAATATGTCGTTTGTATAATATGTCGTTTGTGTAGTATGTTATTTGTGTCATATGACGTTTGTGTAATATGTCGTTTGTGTCATATGTTGTTTGTGTAATATGTTGTTTGTGTAATATGTTGTTTGTGTAATATGTTGTTTAAAAAAATTAGCTCCCCCCAAAGAAAAAAAAAAGGATATTCAAATTACGTCCATTTGGGACTGCTACATAAAAAATGTATTTGTTTCATATATTGTGAGTAAATAAATGCTGTAATAGCAAGCTCCTTTGTTAGCTACTTAATTTTAATATAATTAGGGGAGGTGGTGTTCATTTCATGATTATATTACATTGGGTTATTGGGGGGGGGGGTTTAATATCACCTTTGCAAAATGTATATTTCCATTCATGTGATTTGAAGTTTGTTTAATAAAAAATTTCAGTGGTCGGATGTTGTTGAAGGCACAATCATTATGCTGTGGTTTGACTATGCGTAAAGGTTACATATGTGTAAGTTCTCGTTATACGATCTTTTACATTTGTAAATGGAAAAGACGTAAACAAGGTAAGGGTTAGCCTGACAGGACGTAACAAAACAGCGAACGTTTCGGTGAAGAGCCTTTTTCAACGGACAAAAAATGCACAAATAAAACGAATATAAAAATATATAATAAAATCTGAGCTGCGGTGAAATCCAAAGAGTCAATGAAAGACTCCCCCCCCCCCAATTTGTTCACTACTTGTATGTTTGGTATTTTTAGGGCGGTACTATCAAAAATTTGTTTTTATTTTAAAAAAATAAAAAATAAAAAAAGGGGGAAAAAAAAAACCTTAATTGCTAAGCAATCAATACACCATTAAATTGTCTCTGTAAAGGACACATTATTTTTGCTTAAATCTGAGAAATGTTACGACATGTTCACATCAGATTTTAGTTACCGCAACATTCTAAAAAAAAGTGTAAATGCTGAAATCTTCTCACGATGAACCTTACGTCTGGCTTAATTGGCGGCCTTTGTTGCTGTGCGTGAGGACAAATCTCCAGGACATAGACCTGTATCCTGTCTGGGGGGGGGGGGGGGGGGGGNNGGGGGTGAGTCCTATCCTGTCAGGGCTGGGGCGCTGAGTTCTATCCTGTCGGGGCTGGGGCGCCAAGTTTACGCGCCACCAACACGGAAAGGTTAAATACATTTAGGGTTTGTTGGGCTGGGAGAAAACTGGTTTAAGAGAGCGGTGAAATGAAGGGGATGGGTTGGCAGCTATCGAAGCTTATTGACTTGGGGGTCGGACTACTGGAACCGGGGGGGGGGAGGGGTTGGAGAGAGGATTGGGTTGATGATAGCAGCCGATGGCTAGGGGTGGGAGATGTAGCCGGGAAGGATTACATGGAGACTTAATGGCAGAGCTCGTTGAAGGCGTGGTCGTGTCCGACAAATTGAGATATCATTTCGTCAAATTCTGGAGGAGGGCATTCAACTATTTGTACTGCAAGTTCAGGTCGTAGGGGATTCACTAGGGTAGTTGATGGGTATCACCTATTTATACTGTTGGTGAAAAGGGAAGGGGTGAGAGATGTGTGCCGGGAACGGGATGGATTGATGTTGGTTGGTGTTGTTATTTTTGGATTGTTGGTGGTGGATTGGGTTGTTGGAGGATTGTGGTTTTTTGGTAGATTTTGGTTAGTGGTGGATTGTGGTTATTGGTGGATTGGGTTATTAGTGGATTGTGGTTATTGGTGGATTGGGTTGTTGGAGGATTGTGGTTTTTGGTAGATTTTGGTTAGTGGTGGATTGTGGTTATTGGTGGATTGGGTTATTGGTGGTTTGTGGTTATTGGTGGTTTGTGGTTAATGGTGATTTGTGGTTAATGGTGGTTTGTGGTTAATGGCGGTTTGTGGTTAATGGCGGTTTGTGGTTAATAGCGGTTTGTGGTTATTGGTGGTTTGTGGTTATTGGTGGTTTGTGGTTAATGGCGGAATTTAGTTTTGGTGGATTGTTGAGTGTCGAATAGTTCTGCTGGGTTGTGGGACTTCTGACATTTTCTTGAGTAGGTCAATGTTTAAAGATGTATTCTTGCACAGCCGCGAGTTAATGGTTAAAGCTGTATTACTGTACAACCTTTATCCAAGAATGAAAGCTGTATTCTTGTACATCAGTTTTTCAATTATCAAATATTTATTATTGTACAGCAATGAGTCAATGATATATTCCTTTACAGCCGTTAGATAATGATTAAAGCTGTATTCTTGTACAGCCGCTATTCAATAATTAAATATTTATTCTTGTACAGCCATGAGTCAATGATTAAAGCTGTAGTCCTGTATAGAGGTGAGTCAATGATTAAAGCTGTAGTCCTGTATAGAGGTGAGTCAATGATTAAATCTGTAGTCCTGTACAGCCGTGAGTCACCACGATGGCGCCCTACTGTTTTAATATCCAGGTTTAATTTGATCTCATTGAACTGATACGTGGCCGACTCCTCTTAACAAACCCCTAAGTTCCGCCCCTGTCAATTTATCCGACCTCATGGCGAGTGTCGCCGAGTCGTGGGTTGGTTCACTCCCCTCGTCCGTCTTTTGTCCACTGCAAATTGACCACTCTAGTATTTCTACGGGCCATTAATCTGTTTTACCGCCGTTCATATTTTAATTCCCTTGATCAGGGTCAAGTACGTCACAGCACGAGCTCATTGTTATGTGGTCCGAGCCGAGTATCACACGTGAGGTGATCCTGTAGAGTCAGAGAACCACTGGTCTTAACTGGTGGACCTTGAGGGAGAGTCAAGGTCACAGAAAGTATAACTCAATCAAAGACAGTACACATCTAAAAAAGATGGTACATATCTAACAGAGATGGTATATACATATCTAACAAAGATGGTACATATCTAACAGAGATGGTACATATTTAACAAAGTCAGTACATATGTAATAAAGTCAGTACATATCTAACAAAGTCAGTACAAATCTAAAAAAGTCAGTACATATCTAACAAAGTCAGTACATATCTAACAAAGTCAGCATATATTTGACAAAGTTTACAATCTTCTAACACTAATATCATACCAGCACATGTTTATTAAACTCAAAATTAACTGACGTAGTTGAACCGCGTTTCTCTTTCAACAAATAATTTGCTTGCAATTTACTGAGGTTCAACTGGCACATCACTAATGTTATAGTTGAAAAGACATTGATACTGAACAACGGCAATTTAAGTTCTTTCATGATCTGAAAAGTTCTCCAAATTATGCTCTTCAACATAAGAATATATTTATGGGGTAAATCGATTTATAAATCCTCGATAATTTCTAATGAAACTCTTAACAATCGAGAACGAGTGTTATGCTTCTACAGTTGTTGTTTGAAATAATGACGTATTTCTTCGAATTCTTCGGATGATTCCGTAGAGAGCCCAGACTGGACCAGGGACAAGGCATCACTTCCTGGAAGATTCAAGTTCAAATTTGTTTATGTTGGATATGATGATACAATGACATGATGATACAATGACATGATGATACAATGACATGATGATACAATGACATGATGATACAATGACATGATGATACACTGACATGATGATACAATGACATGATGATACACTGACATGATGATACAATGACATGATGATACAATGACATGATGATACAATAACATGATGACATGATGCTATGCAGTTATGATGATCTGGTATTCACCAAAAGAACACATTTTTGAAAGCCTGGAAGGTTCAAATTACTGTATGTCAGCGCATGCAAGGTTCAAATTACTGTAGGTCAGCGCAAGCAAGGTTCAGATTGCTGTAGGTCAGCGCTTGCAAGGTTCAGATTGCTGTTGGTCAGCGCTTGCAAGGTTCAGATTGCTGTAGGTCAGCGCTTGCAAGGTTCAGATTGCTGTAGGTCAGCGCTTGCAAGGTTCAGATTGCTGTTGGTCAGCGCTTGCAAGGTTCAAATTGCTGTAGGTCAGCGCTAGCAAGGTTCAAATTGCTGTATTATAGGTCAGCGCTTGCAAGGTTCAGATTGATGTAGGTCAGCGCTTGCAAGGTTCAGATTGATGTAGGTCAGTGCTAGCAAGGTTCAGATTGATGTAGGTCAGCGCTAGCAAGGTTCAGATTGATGTAGGTCAGTGCTAGCAAGGTTCAGATTGATGTAGGTCAGCGCTACAGTTTTCCATGAGGTGAATATTTTCTTTCGGAGCTTGAAAAAAAACAATTAAACCATATAGACAGCAGGTAGGCCACCTCAGTGATAGGTAACAAGGCAAGTTGAAATCATAGAAGTCGGAATCAATCTCTTCCAATAAATCCAGGAACTGACTGTCATACAGTGGATGTCCTCAATGTATGAATGCGGTGGAAATTTCTGTCTTCAGGATTTTTTTTATTTAAAAAAAGCTCATTCTTTTCGACCAGTGGCGTAGCTATAGGAATTTGTACGGGTTTGGGAGCCCGGGGGGGAGTAAAACCTCTTTGGGAGCCCCACATCAATGGCGGTAGCGTAATATTTACTGTAAAAACAATTTCTTACACTAATTTGGAGACCCCTCATTTTGGGGCCCAGGGGTGCTTTCGAATTTTGTCCCCCCCCCTCCCATAGCTACGTCACTGTTTCCGACAGAGTGTTTTGCCTGTGTAGATGAAAAGAGAGGCGGAAAGTAGCTAATCCTTCATTTTACTCCTGACGTGCCCAAGAAGACCCTTAATCATCCATGCAGCCATGTTGTGTCCTCCAGGATATCGTCTTTAAAATAAAAATGGGCCACTTCAATAAAATTGACTTTTCTAGTTGTTGCTTCATGCCGCAAACGGGTAGCAACTCATCTGTTATGTGAGGCATCAGTTGAGTCATCTAAACGATTCTATGACGACAGCCGAACTTTCCGAATGGTCATAAGTCCAAGAAAAGTGGTCTTTTGTTAGACTGTCCATCTGCTGGTAATTTGCCGGGACAGTCCCTAAATTTCACCTCTGTCCCGGAATCCTGCCAGGGACGCAATTTGTCCCGGAATTTAGAAATTAAAAAGTTTTTGTATGAAAATTAAGTATTTTTTATGAATAAAGTCGAAAGTGATCGTTAAAATTTAAATGTCATTTATATTTTTTTAAAACTTTTGTCAAGCACGTCAATCCAAATTTTTGGAAGCAAGAAAAATTATAAATTTTGCTATTTCTAAGTGTTTAAGGTAGTCCACGGGGGAAAAATCGACGATGATAAGATTTGGGCAAATGTATTTATTCACTTTCGCACCAACACAGGACAACTGGTAAATTTGGAAAAACTAGTGCAATTTGCTTTCGCATTAGCAGGAACCTCCACTGAAGTTGAGCGCTTGTTTTCTTACATGAATCAGATTTGGACTGACCAAAAAAGCCAGCTGGAGGTCTCCACAGTTGATGCCCTCTTATCAATTCAATACAATTCAAACATGAATTGCAGCATTTTCTATGATGCCATCAAGAAGAATGAAAAATTTCTTGAAAAAATTCACTCAAGCGAAAAATGTAATTAAAAATTTACAGTAATATTCGAAAGGGTTACCTATTAAAAATATATTGAATTTAAAGAGTTTTAAAAAATAATAAATTTAAAAAAAAAATAATGAATGGCTATTTTATGATTGCTTTATGATTTAAGTGAGCTATTTAAAGAAATTTTTTAGGTTTTTTAAAACTTATTTTTAATTTGTCCCGGAATTGAACAAAAATGTCCCGGATTTTTTCGAAAAATCTCTGGACAGTCTATCTTTTGTAGGACGCAAGTTATTTGCTACTTCCATCATGTAGTCTGTGATGAATTTGCCATAAATGAGTCATTTTCCTCGTTCTCATATCTTTTATCCATTTTTGTAACTTTTGTAACCTAGTATTCTAATTAAAATGTTTAAATTTAAGTTGTGTTACATTGTTTCGTGTTTCATACGTTTTATCAAGCGAATTATAGCACAGGACAGGAAGAGTGCAAACACGAAGTCACTTCACGCAATGTTTTACTTGGTACTTGCTTAGAGTACTGACATTACAGACCCGCGGGCCGTAGTTTGTTTATCCCTGGTCAGATCCGACCCGCGGGCCGTAGTTTGTTTATCCCTGGTCAGATCCGACCCGCAGGCCGTAGTTTGGTTATCCCTGGTCAGATCCGACCCGCGGGCCTTAGTTTGGTTATCCCTGGTCAGATCCGACCCGTGGGCCGTAGTTTGGTTATCCCTGGTCAGATCCGACCCGCGGGCCGTAGTTTGGTTATCCCTGGTCAGATCCGACCCGCAGGCCGTAGTTTGGTTATCCCTGGTCAGATCCAACCTGCGGGTCGTAGTTTGGTTATCTCCGGTCAGATCCGACCCACGGGCTGTAGCTTGGTCATCCCTGGTCTGGACATAACAATCAGATCAGGACTGTGTAAATGTATTATTTATAATCCAGCCTATATATCAATAAGAGAACGGCTAAATATATCATTTAGAGACCGGCTAACATATCAATTAGAGACCGGCTAAATATATTAATAATAGGCGGCTATTTGTATCAACTGGCTAAAAGTTTCAATGATGCATGGGAGCTTAAAGGTATGAATGGGGTTTTTTAATACCGTTTGACTGACTTGGCTTAAAACGCTCAAAAAAGCACGCGCATATATCAATACAAACATATGTTAAGTGAGGTTTAAGGTCAAATAAATAATAAGATCTTTAATAATTCGTGCAAAATATACATAATAATAATAACCCCCTTTTTAGTCCATGTCGGACTCTAGGGCAAGTGAAGTAGCGTTCACAAGTTTATTTAGCCACCGCGGCCCTAAAATATGCATAACATTCTCCAAATATATGTGAGATCATGACTGTCAACTATGTACAGCGACTTGCTGTTTGTGACAGGCGACATGCTGTATGTGACAGCCTACTTGCTGTATGTGACAGCCGACTTGCTGTATGACACAGCCCACTTGCTGTATGTGACATTGACTGACTAAAAACGATAACCATCAAGATGTTGTTTCTTTGTTCCAATCTTGACCAGCCCTTGTCTATCCCACCTGTCCCTTACTGAGGCCGTTTGCTTGAATGTCCTGGTCACATCTTGACCTAGCATCCGACCTCACGAAAGCTCAACTATCATTCAATGACCCCTGGCACGCGTACCCACATGGCCTTACATCCCCCACCCCTTATTTAGATGGTTGACCACCGCCCTCAAGTAGTAGCCATTCATCAATTTTCCCCGAATGTCGCAAGACCACGAGAAGGGAGAAGGTCTTGGTAAAGTTCAATCCTTGTGGTCGTTGGCTAGTTTGAAGTGGAGGAAAGTTGTCCAGAGGTTAGCACACTAGTAGACGGGTGGTTTGATCCGTGGAAACTAACAAGAGCAGATGATAATGTGATCTTTGATATGTGGAGAAGAC
Source organism: Radix auricularia (assembly GCA_002072015.1). Lineage (NCBI taxonomy): Eukaryota > Metazoa > Mollusca > Gastropoda > Lymnaeidae > Radix > Radix auricularia. The sequence continues at coordinate 344,794 of MUZC01000715.1, read as the reverse complement.
GCGGTTAGTTACCAGAAGTGTTAGTGATGGGTTGAAATGATGACGCGTTTATGGGTGCATACCGGCAAGATTCATTGTTTCTGTTTACACTAAAATTCTGGCGGGGAACTACCCCATGCGGAGTACACACTACTGCTACAAAACCAGATGTACTACCCCCCCCCCCCCACGTACGGGGCTAGTAAGCCACCAGAGGACACACGTGGCTGCCTAAGCACTGGAAAAATGTGATAGAGTGGTCATCGTCGGCTACGACTGACGAACAACTCGCAACAATGCCGGTCATTGCCGAAGATTGATCTAAACATCGTCTGTTTGACAAAGTCTATGGATATTCACATAAAAAGATAAACTGATCGTAGAATAGATTCAATAGCATTTTCCACAGCATGTGTAAATGATTTGACGAAAATGGGTCAGCGAATGCAAAAAATATTGCATATCTTATCTTATCTTATATGTTACAGATGTTCCTTCTGTAAAGAAGATTATTGCGTCCTACGTATTTCTATGGTTTGTATTCTTACTAGAGTTTTAAATGATGATAAAGTGTTGGCTTTCCAGGTTTCTTCAGGCAACCCAATCCACGCCCGAATACCGGACGGAAAGAAAGAAAACTTGTATGTGTTTGTTCTTGCATATGGAATAAGAAAGGTGTTTTTATCTTTATGTCTATCTGAGTGTTGTATTAAGTTATCTTTGTGTTGTATTTCTAAATTAGAATACTACAGTAAAAAGCTTATAAAATATATTGATTTTAACGGCAAATTTAAGAGTATGTAGAATATCCTATATAATAAAAGGCAATTTTCTGTGCGGTCACCGACAGCGATTAATCCCTCAAACTCCTAAATACTCCCACAGCCAATCAGAAAAATTATATATATTTTAAATTGATTTTTAACAAGTTTACGTGGATGTTCAAGACGAGTTATTTTTTGTGCAGTATTTTTTTTCCAAGACTCTATTTTGAGAGGTGCAACGATTTGATTGTCAAACTACAGTGCGCACATTTTCGTGTACGCATATTAATTTTAGCTGTTTCTAAGGTTACTGTCTTTATTTAATAAATACGTAAAAAAATGATTCATTGCAATTGTCACACGGTGCAAGGTTGTTTTTTTTTTTTTAAACGTGTGAATGAAGATGTGAATTTAGTTAAATTCTGTTGTGATACACATTTCGTGATTAATTAAAAATTCTAATTCTTATTCTATAGTGTGTTGAGTTTACGTGGAAAGAGATGGCCCAATGCAAATATTTGTAATATAAAGATTATATTTATAAATACTAAATACACATAGATCTATATCCAGATTTTCGCCACTATCCGGATTTAGCAAATTCTTATCGCAAATCCGAACAGTATCCGGATATCAATGTAGTATGGAATTTTTAAAATCAAATTAAATAAATATTAATCAGCTTATAAATGAATACATTAGTAAATAAAGGGATGTAGAATAAATTCGATAGAATAGTAAATAAAGAGGGTGCAGAATAAATTCGATAGATTAGTAAATAAAGAGGGTGCAGAATAAATTCGATAGAATAGTAAATAAAGACGGTGCAGAATAAATTCCATAGATTAGTAAATAAAGAGGGTGCAGAATAAATTCGATAGAATAGTAAATAAAGAGGGTGCAGAATAAATTCGATAAATTAGTAAATAAAGAGGGTGCAGAATAAATTCGATAGAATAGTAAATAAAGAGGGTGCAGAATAAATTCGATAGATTAGTAAATAAAGAGGGTGCAGAATAAATTCGTCAGAGACGTAAAGTAAATAGAATAGAGAATAGTTTCAGTATAATCGTATAACTTAGTAAAGATGTTCTAGAATAGATCCTGTAGAATAGTAAAGTTAATATAAAGTAAAATAGGTTCAATATAAGGATTAAGTCATAATGTAGATTTTGTATTTAAAAGCCCCTCCAAATATATGATAAGAAACAAGATGGCTCAAAACAAATTATATTCGTTGGAGTAGTGGGCAATGTCCCCCACACCCCACACACAAAAACGAAATGTTTATATACTGTAGCACACAGAGCTTGACGAATTGAGATACTCATGTTAATATGATGACTTACACAAATAACCAAATGAACAATACGTCTTGTAAGGTGTGATGGTTTTTAACCTATGCGAAATAACTGTATTTCATTATTACCCCCCTTAGACCAGTATTGGGTCCCCGGTTCAAAATGTTTTCACATTTAATGCCCTTAGACCATTAACCCAACAACGCTAAGACTAAGTAAAATTTAGAGACAACCAGAAAGAGATCAATAACATGAATTAATTATAACGCTAAAAAATTTACAGTGTTAGGTTTAGTCAATGTGTTAAAAAGAAAAAAATCAACAGCATAATAACACAAAGATGGACAACTCTTTTTATTGCCATAAACTTCTTCATTAGGATCGCAACATAACGCAGATGAAAACTTAATCATATAAACCAAGCTTAACGGACTATTGAAATAAAGGAGAAATGTACAAAAATTTTATTTTCATACCCGGTATTATAAGTTTATACCCCCACACACACAACGCACACACCGCCATTTTCCCAGTTTTTTAAAAATAATTAAATAATCTTTTTTTTAAAAATTAGCCATAACTATAACAGACATCCGGAGATGTAATGAAACGTCAACACATAGCAATAACACTTCACATGAATATCTTTAACAACAACGTCAACAGATAGTAACGTGTCACAATTGTTTATTTATTTCAGCACATTACTAGGACGTCATAAAATTGTCATCTAATCTATGCACACGTTCTGTTAGTGTCGGTATTTAATATTCTTGTAATTCTTGGCTCAATTGGTAGACGCTCACACTTACGTTTAACGACTGTTATTTTTGAGTGCATGGACTATTAGAATGATTCGATAATTTAAAAAAAAATTTTTGGAGGGGTGGGGGGAAGTGATGTTTAAAAATATCTTCCTTTTAAATAGTAATTTTATTTCAAGTCATACGGTGAAATCACAATAAATTTGTAACGAATTTATTTTAGCCCTAAAAACAAATAGAAAAACGTTTGCCTTCTTCTTCTACCGTTGCAGCCCGGGTCAGCAAAGAAATATTAATTTAAAATATTAAAAATAAAACAAAAACAACAGCAGCACCAAAAAAAAAATAAAAAAAAATGTGAGTCACAAACTGTTAAAAATAACAAACCCTTGAATGACGTCACAATAGCTTGATTTGGAAGCTCTTAATGTTCACTATCTTCGTGTTAAACTTTTAATGCCATTCCCATCGCAATGGAAGCGGCTTGAACAATTTAACACGAAAAGCGAGAACATTAAGATCTTGACCGTCAAACTATTGTGACGTCATTCATTAAAGGCTATCAGACCGGCCATTAATAGTGGTGCTCAAGCCGATATCATGATTTTACCCTTTGTAAAGTCTCCCAACACATTGTTTTATCTGCGTAGTATCTGAGCACCGACTGACTGGGAAAGAATTCAATCTGTAAATGAAATTTAAACAACAAAAACAACAACACTTGAAAATAAAGTTTTATAGATATTAGTAATTTTCTCAACAGATCTATAAGTAGAATTTTATCAGTAAAACTAAGCGCTGGAAGATGAGTCATTTTGTTCTGAAGATTAAGTACATTTTTGAAACCAGCCCAGAATTTCTTTTGTTGACACTCAATGTTAAGATAGACATCCACGAGGCGCAGTTGTACAAGTTGTTCATTCCTAGCATCACTTCTCAGTTACGCAATACTGTCAATGTTTACTCTTCGAGTCCTGTAGGAGGAGTTCTATTAATCACTGCTGAACTTTGACCCCCCACTACCTCGTCATAACAACGCACAATGTTTAACAACAACGCACATGAGGATTGTTTAAAAATAGCCACAGACGTAGAGCCTCATTATCATAAAAAGTAGTCCCGGCTTGTCTCTAGTGACCCGCCCTAAATCCACCCCCAGCGCGATGCTATCCCAGCCCCCTCTCATCTTCCCATCGCCGAGCCTCCCCTTCCCCCGTCTCAACAAGGCTACCCACCCAGTCTGACTTGACCACCCCACTCCCCCACAACGTTCCACCCACCCCCACCCCTC
>MUZC01000715.1:314874-337247 GCA_002072015.1 Radix auricularia | reverse complement strand
AAGTATTTCCTTACTGTGAGATTAATATCAAGTATTTCCTTACTGTGAGATTAATATCAAGTATTTCCTTACTGTGAGATTAATATCAAGTATTTCCTTACTGTGAGATTAATATCAAGTATTTCCTTACTGTGAGATTAATATCAAGTATTTCCTTACTGTGAGATTAATATCAAGTATTTCCTTACTGTGAGATTAATATCAAGTATTTCCTTACTGTGAGATTAATATCAAGTATTTCCTTACTGTGAGATTAATATCAAGTATTTCCTTACTGTGAGATTAATATCAAGTATTTCCTTACTGTGAGATTAATATCAAGTATTTCCTTACTGTGAGATTAATATCAAGTATTTCCCTACAAGCTTTCCACTACTTTCTGAAACATCTTAACATTTGTCGCGTGACATCATTGTTTCTTTAACCGTTTCTCTCCTTTCATTTCAACCTTGTCTATAGAAAACTTCAACCATCTACAACACGCGTGTCAGTCTTGGCACGCAGTGCGATCTTAACAGCATGACGAGAAGCAGTAGAATATGTTCCAATGACTAAAATCAATTTGTTTCAGATTTCATTCAGTTAAAGAACTTCTCATGATGGTCTTCCTGTGACATTACCTGAACACCACCCTTCCAACTTCTTCTAACTGCCATGACAGGGGCGGCTTTAGGGAATGGGAGGCCCTAGACGAAGTGAATTTGGTGACCCTAATAAATGTAATAGAAAAAAAAAAAAAAATGTGGAAATGTTCTTGCGTGAGGCCCCCACAAATGATGAGACTAATCGGAGGCCCTAGGCGGCTGCCTAGTTTGCCTATGCCTATAGCCGGGCCTATCAGAGATCCTAGGCGGCTGCCTAGTTTGCCTATGCCTACAGTGGCCCTGTGTGAGGTCCCAGACGGCTGCCTAGTTCGCCAATGCCTATATCCGGGCCTGTCAGAGATCCTAGGTGGCTGCCTAGTTTGCCTATGCCTACAGCGGCCCTGTGTGAGGTCCCAGACGGCTGCCTAGTTCGCCAATGCCTATAGCCGGCTTGTCAGAGATCCTAGGTGGCTGCCTAGTTTGCCTATGCCTATAGCGGCCCTGTGTGGGGTCCCAGACGGCTGCCTAGTTTTCCTATGCCTATAGCGGCCCTGCGTGAGGTCCCAGACGGCTGCCTAGTTTGCCTATGCCTACAGCGGCCCCGTGTGAGGTCCCAGACGGCTGCCTAGTTTGCCTATGCCTATAGCCGGCCCTGTGTGAGGTCCCAGACGGCTGCTTAGTTTGTCTATGCCTATAGCCGGCCCTGTACCTGGTACATGAAGAAAATCCTAGAATTGGATAGAAACTTAATGGGCTTAACGTGGTTTATTTATTTATTTTTTGTTGTTTTTTTCAATCAAAACATTTGTCAATGTTGAATTTTAATATGCTCATTTATGATATAATACATCATTTAAATATACACATTGACGTATTTGTGACTTAATGTAGACAAAAGTCAAAAATGCTTCTGTTCTGAAATTTTTGAAAACATCTTCTGATAAAATTTTAGCAACCTGTTAGTACGAAATTTAAGTGATTTTCTAATTTGTTTGTTTTGTTTTTAGTTGAACTTGTTTTTGAAATAAAGTCATTTTAATCATTGGCTTAAAAACTTCTAAATTAAATTTATATTTGTGAGCGGCCTCTAAACGTGTTATTGTAATTGCGCTGTTCGGTGCCAGATGTCGAAGGTTCCAGCAGGTTGCTCAATGTAAAAGTGACGGGGTACAGTATTGGCACAACCACACACGCTCATCTTTAGACATAGTTGACCGTGCGTCCAGAGAATGCATAAACAAGACACTCACACCTTAGTCACATAGCAACTCACACCTGAATGCCCAGGTGAGGCACGGTCCCCGCAGAGGATACAGGTGTAACGGGATTTGTGGGATGGGGGTGGGTTCTTAGGCCAGCGGAACAGTAGCTGGAGACTAGCAAGATGGTTTGTACCTTGTGAAGTTACTTTATGAGTGGTAGGGGGTATGAGAGCGTGTTGGAGGAGTATGTGTGTGTGAGGGGGCAGCGTATGTTTGTTGGGATCCGGTGACTGTGTGTGTGAGCTTCACTGTGTGGTGGAGCGTGGGTGTGTGGGGATCTTTGCTGTGAGGGGAGCTTGGGTGTGTGGGGATCTTTGCTGTGAGGGGAGCTTGGGTGTGTGGGGCCTTTGCTGTGAGGGGAGCTTGGGTGTGTGGGGCCTTTGCTGTGAGGGGAGTGTGGGGATTTTTACTGTGAGGGGAGCTTGGGTGTGTGGGGATCTTTGCTGTGATGGAAGCTTTGGTGTGTGGGAATCTTTGCTGTGAGGGAAGCTTGGTGGCGTGGTGATCTTTGCTGTGAGGGAAGCTTTGGTGTTTGGGAATCTTTGCTGTGAGGGAAGCTTGGGTGTCTGGGGATTTTTGCTGTGAGGGAAGCTTTGGTGTGTGGGTTATCTTTGCTGTGAGGGAAGCTTGGGTGTGTGGGGATCTTTGCTGTGAGGGGAGCTTGGGTGTGTGGGGATCTTTGCTGTGAGGGAAGCTTGGGTGTGTGGGGATCTTTGCTGTGAGGAGATCTTTGGTGTGGGGGGATCTTTACTGTGAGGGAAGCTTTGGTGTGTGGGGATCGTTTCTGTGTCGGAAGCTTGGGTGTGTGGAGATCTTTACTTTGAGGGTAGCTTGGGTGTGTGGGATCTTTGCTGTTAGGGGATCTTGGGTGTGTGGGGATCTTTGCTGTGAGGAAAGCTCTGGTGTGTGGGGATCTTTGCTGTGAGGGAAGCTTGGGTGTGTGGGCTTTGTTTAGAAGATGTGACTTAGAGCGCCATTTTAAAGCAGACCAAACATAGGATGATGTTCTACTCTAAAAATTCAATGTACTTGCCCTGATGTGCACTGATATTTAAATGAGTTTTCCCTTCTCAACGTGACAAGATACGAGAGAATATTCTTGACAACAATTTTAAATATAAAGATGAATTTATTTTCTACATGGACAGTGCGGAAAATCATAATTTTGACGCTATAAAAATGGAGCAAAACAAATCTATTTTTAGATCAGCCAAATGATGTTACACATGGATGCGAACTACAATGTCAATATGTGGTAATAATTTCTGTGACCGCTTGCTAACACATTATTTGACTACGCAATGACACGACGGTAAGGTAGACACGTATAATATATGTGAAGGTTTTAAAATTGTTTTCTCCTGTTTATGAGTATTGAAGATCCGAAACATGTGTCGACTCTTGCAATGAATGCTTATGGAGACTCGAAAAATTGTATTTGTAGATGAGTCACCACTTGTTTATTTTTGTTTGTTTTTCTCTTCGTTCTATGAAGCTGAATATTGACACAACAAAATGTTTTTCTTGGTCCTTCATCTATTTTATATGAACAAAGTCTCGATCCACTAGTGTGCAAAGGACGGCCGTAAAATATTATTACATGATAACATTATGAAACTTTAACATTAAATGTGTGTAACCGTCTGAAAGGTTTTCACTAGATATATTCCCGTGCTTCGCTGTCATGGTGGAGGGCGTAGAAAATAGCGGAGCGCGGGCACATAAAGTTTAAGTATCTCAACGACTCAGTAGATGAGTTTTGCTTGTCATCGCTTATTTAAATTTAAATTAAATTATTTTTTTACAAAGTTACTTTTAGTATGCACTAATTAGATACCTATGAGTAGATTTCTCAACCCTTCGAATATCTAACCGCCCAATATCTTGATATCTTTGACATCTTTACAGAAACGGAGATGTACATTTCACAATTTAACTCCAGGCTCGCTTAAAGCAGGTCAGTAGTATCTTGACAAGCTAAGCTATATATAGAGTTATTGCAATCAGGCGTGCTTCAATATTATTCATATCATTCTATGAAAAGAATTCTAAGTTGACAAATGTTCCCGTCTAAAGAAATGTATGTACCGCCCTGTATAGACCGCCATGTATGGGCCGCCCTGAAAGGACCGCCCTGTACGGACCGCCCTGTATGGACCGCCCTGTATAGACCGCCCTGTATGGACCGCCCTGTATAGACCGCCCTGTATGGACCGCCCTGTATGGACCGCCCTGAAAGGACCGCCCTGTACGGACCGCCCTGTATGGACCGCCCTGTACTGACCGCCCTGTATAGACCGCCCTGTATGGACCGCCCTGTATGGACCGCCCTGTGTTGACCGCCCTGTACTGACCACCTGTATGGACCGCCCTGTGTGGACCGCCCTGTATGGACCGCCCCAAACGGACCGCCCTGTATGGACCGCCCTGTACGGACCGCCCTGTATGGGCCGCCCTATACGGACCGCCCTGTACGGACCGCCAACAATAAAGTACTAAACAATTATTTGTACTAAAAATTCATTTGCTCTAAACATTCATTAGTACTAAACAACAATTAGTACTAACCGGTTATTTGTAATAAACGGTTATTTGTATTAATCTGTCATTTGTACTTAACAAACCATTTGTACAATAGTAAATGGTCATTTGTATTAAACTGTCATTTGTACTAATGAATCATTTGTCCTATTTACGCACTTAAGCTGCATTAAATTATTTTAAAATGTTTCACACGGGATTTTCAAGGTAACTTAAACTTTTTGAATGAAGATTAACCCGTCTTGTCCCCGTCCAGCAATGTAACTGCCATACACAGCATGGGACTAGAGAAATTGAGATGTTATAATGTTTCTTACGGTTGAATGATTTCAAATAATAAATGGCTTACAGTAACTTACAGACAATGAAATACATAACTGCTATAAACAAAATTTTCCGTTGTTTTCCCCCAATAATCATGTGCTACTTGTTGCAAAACATCAAAATTAGGTATATGTTTCAATCTGAATGGGTACATTTAAAAAATATCTCTGAGTATAACTACTACCAATTTCTTGCATTATCTGAAAGAATACTGATGATATTCCCATGAAAGTGTCCGTGTTATATTCCCATGAAAGTCTCGTCTGATATTCCCATGAAAGTGTCCGTGTTACATTCCCATGAAAGTGTCCGTTTGACATTCCCATGAAAGTGTCCGTCTGACATTCCCATGAAAGTGTCCGTGTTACATTCCCATGAAAGTGTCCGTTTGAAATTCCCATGAAAGTGTCCGTTTGACATTCCCATGAAAGTGTCCGTCTGACATTCCCATGAAAGTGTCCGTTTGACATTCCCATGAAAGTGTCTGATTGACATTCCCATGAAAGTGTCTGATTGAAATTCCCATGAAAGTCTCCGTTTGACATTCCCATGAAAGTGTCCGTTTGACATTCCCATGAAAGTCTCCGTTTGACATTCCCATGAAAGTGTCTGATTGACATTCCCATGAAAGTGTTTGATTGACATTCCCATGAAATTGTCCGATTGACATTCCCATGAAAGTCTCGTCAGACATTCCCATGATAGTCTCGTCAGACATTACCATGAAAGTCTCGTCAGACATTCCCATGATAGTCTCGTCAGACATTGCCATGAAAGTCTCGTCAGACATTCCCATGAAAGTCTCGTCAGACATTCCCATGATAGTCTCGTCAGACATTGCCATGATAGTCTCGTCAGACATTGCCATGATAGTCTCGTCAGACATTACCATGAAAGTCTCGTCAGACATTGCCATGATAGTCTCGTCAGACATTACCATGATAGTCTCGTCAGACATTCCCATGATAGTCTCGTCAGACATTCCCATGATAGTCTCGTCAGACATTGCCATGAAAGTCTCGTCAGACATTCCCATGATAGTCTCGTCAGACATTGCCATGATAGTCTCGTCAGACATTCCCATGATAGTCTCGTCAGACATTACCATGAAAGTCTCGTCAGACATTCCCATGATAGTCTCGTCAGACATTACCATGATAGTCTCGTCAGACATTACCATGAAAGTCTCGTCAGACATTCCCATGAAAGTCTCGTCAGACATTCCCATGATAGTCTCGTCAGACATTCCCATGATAGTCTCGTCAGACATTACCATGAAAGTCTCGTCAGACATTACCATGAAAGTCTCGTCAGACATTCCCATGATAGTCTCGTCAGACATTCCCATGATAGTCTCGTCAGACATTACCTTGAAAGTCTCGTCAGACATTCCCATGAAAGTCTCGTCAGACATTCCCATGAAAGTCTCGTCAGACATTCCCATGAAAGTGTCCATTTTACATTACCATGGAAGTCTCGTCAGCCATTCCCATGATAGTCTCGTCAGACATTCCCATGAATGTCTCGTCAGACATTCCCATGAAAGTCTCGTCAGACATTCCCATGAAAGTGTCCATTTTACATTACCATGAAAGTCTCGTCAGACATTCCCATGAAGGTGTCCGTCCGATATTCCCATGAAAGTCTCGTCAGACATTCCCATGAAAGTCTCGTCAGACATTCCCATGATAGTCTTATATGACATTCCCATGATAGTCTCATGTGACATTCACATGATAGTCTCATGTGACATTCCCATGATAGCGTCCGTATGGCATTCCCGTAACCCAAGCCTTGCTACGCAACTTCCTCTACACTCATCACCTTCACACTAGACATTATGATGACAAGAGTGCTTCACGAAGCTACCACCGCCACACCCTCTCCACAACCTTCAAGGCCGCAGATGTGACAACAAACAGACATTATTGGATGTTACTTGTTTACTCGTGCCCTAATCAGCATATGATACAGGGGCCGTACGCCAGCACACATTGCACTAAAGACGCAGATTAGCTCAGGATAAATGTGTCACAGAGGTGAGCAGAGATAATCTGTCGAGGTGAGAGGCTCAATCAAAAATATAAATAATAATATTGTTTTTGTGATTAGATTTTAGCCGAGTGTTCTTGGGATCGCATGGGTGCACCTTTGAACACCTGCGGGCACATAAGAGTGCATAAGAAAACATGAGTGCTTCTGAGTGCACATGAGTTTACATCGGTACACAAGAGTACTGAGTGCTTCTGTGTGCACATGGAATCATCTGAGTGTACTTCAGTGCACATGAGTGAAGATGTGGACAAGTCAGTGCATCTGAGTGCACATGCTAGCGCTTGGGAGCTTCTAGGCACATCCCCAGTGCTTCTGCGCCTACCATGTTTAATAAAAGAAAATAGACTAGTCTGTGTTGGCATCTTAACATATTTAGACGTGCTCGCTACCAATAAGGGCACAAGACTAGCCAAAGAAGACAGTACATTTACTGATGTAAATACAATAAATTGGATCTGGGCTTGAGTAATTGCTGGTCATGACCATGACAATTGTATCGTGAGGAATACGAGCTCTTAGAAAGACAGCTGGGATATACTAAGTATAGTGAAATTGTGGATGAAGACACACAATGATGGATTTAGACACAAAGAAAGATGTAGACACATATGTGGATGTAGACACATAGGTGGATGTAGACACAAAAGTGGATGTAGACACAAAGGTGGATGTAGACACAAAGGTGGATGTAGACACATAGGTGGATATACACAGAAAGGTGGATGTAGACACAAAGATTAATGTAGACACAAAGGTGGATGTAGACACATAGATGGATGTAGACACAAAGATGGATGTAGACACAAAGGTGGCTGTAGACACAAAGATGGATGTAGACACAAAGGTGGATGTAGATACAAATGTGGATGCAGACACAAAGGTGGATGTAGACACAAAGGTGGATGTAGACACAAAAGTGGATGTAGACACAAAGGTGGATGTAGACACAAAGGTGGATGTAGACACAAAGGTGGCTGTAGACACAAAGATGGATGTAGACACAAAGGTGGATGTAGATACAAATGTGGATGCAGACACAAAAGTGGATGTAGACACAAAGGTGGATGTAGACACAAAAGTGGATGTAGACACAAAGGTGGATGTAGACACAAAGATGGATGTAGACACAAAGGTGGATGTAGACACAAAGATGGATGTAGACACAAAGGTGGATGTAGACACGAAGATGGATGTAGACACAAAGATGGATGTAGACACAAAGGTGGATGTAGACACAAATGTGGATGTAGACACAAAGATTAATGTAGACACAAAGGTGGATGTAGACACAAAGGTGGATGTAGACACAAAGATGGATGTAGACACAAAGGTGGATGTAGATACAAGTTTGGATGTAGACACAAAGGTGGATGCAGACACAAATGTGGATGTAGACACAAAGGTGGATGTAGACACAAAGGTGGATGTAGACACAAAGGTGGATGTAGACACAAAGAAGGATGTAGACACAAAGGTGGATGTAGACACAAAGATGGATGTAGACACAAAGATGGATGAGGACACAAATGTGGATGTAGACACAAATGTGGATGTAGACACAAAGGTGGATGTAGACACAAAGATGAATGTAGACACAAAGGTCGATGTAGACACAGAGATGAATGTAGACACAAAGGTGGATGTAGAAAAAAGGTGGATGTAGACACAAATGTGGATGTAGACACAAAGGTGGATGTAGACACAAAGGTGGATGTAGACACAAAGGTGGATGTAGACACTGTAGACACAAAGGTGGATGTAGACACAAAGGTGGATGTAGACACAAAGGTGGATGTAGACACAAAGGTGGATGTAGACACAAAGATTAATGTAGACATAAAGGTGGATGTAGACACAAAGGTGGATGTAGACACAAAGGTGGATGTAGACACAAAGGTGGATGTAGACACAAAGATGGATGTAGACACAAAGGTGGATGTAGACACAAAGATGGATGTAGACATAACGGTGGATGTAGACACAAAGGTGGATGTAGACACAAAGGTGGATGTAGACACAAAGGTGGATGTAGACACAAAGGTGGATGTAGACACGCTGGTGCATGTAGACACAAAGGTGGATGTAGACACGATGGTGCATGTAGACACAAAGGTGTATGTAGACACAAAGATGAATGTAGACACAAAGGTGGATGTAGACACAAAGGTGGATGTAGACACAAAGGTGGATGTAGACACAAAGGTGGATGTAGACACAAAGGTGGATGTAGACATAAAGGTGAATGTAGACATAAAGGTGGATGTAGATGCATTGGTGCATATGGGCACAAAGGTTCATGTATATACATTGGTGCATGTGGGCTGCCGTACATATTCTCGTCATGTTCACTCTAATCCCTGCCGTAACCCCTTTCTAATCAGCCATTCAAAAGAACATCAATGTTTACAAATACGTTCTTTTAAGCTAAAACTTAAATTTCTTGAGAGATAATACCACATAATTCTGTAATCTACTCTGAAAATGTTAAAACTTTCGTTATTTGTACGGCACATGAACCAATGGCTGTCGGTATGTTGTCCAGAAAAAAAGTTACCCCAGATAACATCTAATGAAAGTAACAGCTTGTAGACAAGTGATTGACTCAAAGTGTCACGGTCCAGTGACAGTGCATATGTTAACAAAATGTCCCCGAACCCATGTTATAACCCTATTATCAGCCAAGTCAGCTGAAGTATACAGAGATCAAACGATATTTTGATGAGTACGAGACAAGAGAATCAAAGGAGAGTTTCTAAGGAGATCAAGTTATTAACTTGTTGAGAGGAGTTTGCACTATGCAGGGCCTAGGACGAAAGCTAAACAACATTGGGAGACAAACAAGATTTCACCTAAGTGCATTTGTAAAAGCCAAACGTTATGAAACAAATATCCGTATTTTTATATATATTTTTCGTTTCTTCTTTGGAGTTTGAGTTTACGATTACTTTCCCGGCTAGTACTGTGGCCAACCAGGTCCATTAGCTGTGAAGTACCGGCTAGTACCTTGGCCAACCAGGTCCATTAGCTGTGAAGTACCGGCTAGTACCTTGGCCAACCATGTCCATTAGCTGTAATGTACCGGCTAGTACCTTGGCCAACCATGTCCATTAGCTGTAACGTACCGGCTAGTACCTTGGCCAACCAGGTCCATTAGCTGTGAAGTACCGGCTAGTACCTTGGCCAACCAGGTCCATTAGCTGTGATGTACCGGCTAGTACCTTGGCCAACCTGCTCTATCTCAGGTCATGCATTTGGGGCCGTCCATAAAGTACGCCACGCTCCAGAGGGGGAAGAGGGGTTGTAAAATAGTGTGACAGTTTGTGACATGGGGGATGGATGCTGTCATATGTCGGTGTTTTATATTAACTTTTAATTATTTTGTTAATAAAAAAATATTTTTGGTTCGAAAGTTTGACGTACTTTTGGGGGTGGGGTTCTAAAATTTGTAACAGTTTGTGATAGGGGGGAATTTAAAATGGTCCAAAATAGCGTGACGCACTTTATGGATGGCCCCTTTGTGGACCGTAAGACTTCCCGACATTGTACATACGATGCACAAAGTCATCAAATGTTACTAATAAAATATATTTTTAATGTATAGAAAATGAGCTTTCAAAATTATTCAAAATGTACCTGTTTAAAATGTAAATTTTAAAAAATTGTGGACTAAATTAAAACCATTACTTCTATTGAAGTCATTATATCCAATACATGCATTAACATAATTAAATTCTTAGAAGTCTTAGAAGTTAATAAGACTCATGCACTAAATAGCGCTGTAATAGTTAAAAATGTAACATATATTAATGCATTTAATAAATCAAACACGTAAGTTCTCAAGACAAAATTAAATTTTTCAGTGAAATAATATACGTGTAGAAAATGCAGGATTACCAAAGATGGATATCAGAAAACGATTTACAATCTAAAGAAACAACAACAAAACAAAAACGAAAAATAATGCAATCGAGGGATTACGAAAAACCGTTAGAAGAAGATTTTTGGGCGTCTGCAGCATCTGACTTATCATTGGCATTGAGGACATCAGTACAAGTCAACAGCCAGACACAGCTGAGGCAACTGTTTCTAATTTCATTGATGCTTACACTTATTCATTTTCTAAATTGGATATTGGAAGGTATGTCTGGGCACACGACCTTTCAAATGATTTGAAATTGCAGCTGATTCGTGATTGTTGGACCTCTGATAATATGTATGAGTTTAGAGCTGACAGTGAGGGAAACAGAGTTTTTAGTTTTTAAATATGCATGGTTATCAAACTATTCACCGTGGCTTTTATACTCACAAATGTTAAAGGTGATTTTTGAAAATGTTGCGTGGTTTCCGCAAAAAGTAAATCGAGGAGTTCAGTTGGCATTTGTCTTCAAACCATGCACACAATTTTAAGATCCACCTAGCCACATGCAAAGCATATGACACAAAGGCTCTCATGAAGATGCAAGCAATTTTGTTGCATTATTGAAAGCCAAAGCAGTTTATATAGAATAGCAGTTGAACTTATCATTTAGAAGACAAATTCAAGAAAATCATAACAAACCTGGTCCCATAATTTCTACAATCCTATTTTGCGGCATGCATGATTTAGCACTTCGTGGAAAAGAATTAAATTCTGGTAAGTTTTATGACTTGTCAGAGTTCCGTGCAATCTGGAGTTGAAGTTCTTGGTAATCATTTTTCAATTGTTTCTTGAAGTGCCAGTTTATATCTCGGCAACTATGGGAATCACTATAATCGAAATTTGTGGGTCTCTCTTGTGTGAAGACATTGTTAGTGAAGGAAATAATTCAGTTGTGTTTTCTATACTTTCCTACGATACAAATGACATTTGACTTGGTGTAAAATTCGTCAAAGAAAAATATGTGAAAATGATGGTCACAGAAGAATTTCTGAGATATATTCCAATTGTTGATAGATAAGCTGAATTAAGGTTTAGACAGCACCATCATTAAAATTCATTAAAATTTTGATTAGATATGACAAAGCCTGTTGGCCAAGGATACTGCGGATTTTTTAGAATGGCAGGTAAAGAAGGAGGAATCCAAGAAATAATTCGAAATAATACCCAAAAGCAGCATTTGTACATTGCAGTTCAATTAAACTAAATCTTGCCGTGAACGATTTAAATAACATGAATGCTATAGGAAACACAATTGGAACAATTGAATCAATTAAAGTGTTTTCCAGATAAATTTATCAGCGAAATAAACTAAATCAAAATGTTCATTTGCTATGTGAAACTACTTGGACACATAAATATAAAAGATGGCGTATTTTTGCTAAAAATGTGATGGAAAATGTATTTAGAACAAACAGTAATGTAATCAGTTATATTATTTCAGATTATCGTAACAAATGTATGACATTTTTCTAAAATACAGGGGGAGGGGGGAATACCACTTCAGCTCATTTTTTAAATACATTCCAATAAGATTAAAAACATGTATTAATTTTCACGCATGTTTTAAGTATTTGTTTTCCAAAAATTAAAAAACCAAACAAAACACATTTCTGTTCTACCTTTTATATTTCCCTTTCAAACTTTAAACTTTAAAAAAATAAATCTCACGGTACTAACTAAATGTAAACATTTTGTTTATCCTTGACATGTCTACGCACTAGATCTATTAATCTTCTTTCACAAATCTTTGAAAATATCTCTGTCCTTAGTTTTTAAGAATGTGTCATCATCTATGAACAAAATTACTCATCTCTTGGTGACTCCAATGAGCTGGTTTTTTTTTTCTTTCTTATATTGATGACCTACAATTTGTTTTGTGACTAAATTATTGGAGATATTCGTGCACGGCTAAGTGCAAACATCGTATTTCGTCCACTTGAAACTTGTTCTTAGATGTTTCATTTCATTTCTTTATCAGTTCAAAGCCATCTTTTCAAAACTTCCTCTTATAAAACTGGTTTGTCCTTGATAACTTTGCTTGTGAAATTTGATGGATGGGTGTAGAAACAATGGCTTTTTACATACAAATTAACGTAAATCGCTGGAAAAGTTGAGTTTTCACTATATTTTGTAACAAACAAGATTTACTACTATGTTTTTTTTTACAAACAAGAATTACTTTTTTTTTTTACAAACAAGAATTACTGGGAGAATTATTATCAATCTCGCAATCGTCTTTAATATAACAGGCGAGGAGATGACAAACGTTGGTACACAAGTCATCTTTAATATATGTAGCTTATAAACACTGTAATGTCATTATAAGTTGTAGTTACGATGTGTCTGTTTGACATTGAGTGCATTGATTGCTGTATCTGTACAACTACTTTTAAGCAAAGCGCTGTGAGCCCAACTGCTTGCTGGGGCACTGCACTTCTAAATTACCAAATTATAATAAAAATATGTAATCCATTATATTTAACTCGTGGCGTCTGGTTGCCGAAAAAAAACTTTCTATCAAATTTTAACCCACTACCTCGTACGCTAGCGAGCTGAAATTTTTAGACAAACTCGTGGCGACGATAAAAATTATCTATTAAAATTGGGGCTCTAACGATCAATTTAAACTTTCAAACTTAAATCGTTAATTTTTGAAAATTTCACGATTAATTTATCGTTAATTTCGATTAAGGCCGACAATTAAAATTTATGATATCATAAGTAGCACTTATTAAACGTTTTTGTTAAAAATCTAAGTAACACTGGAATATATCCTTTATGTTTCATCTTTTAACCAACGACGCAAAAAAGACTAATGTGTTGACATAATTTGGTTCAAGTGATGAGTGGGTCTAATTGACAATATAATTGACTGTATGCACAAAATGGTCTTGGCAAGGAATGGCATTATCGGATATCGGTTTTCATTAAGCCTCCACTATTGTAGAAGGTTTATGGATTCATTTTTACATCTCCATTTCGTAGCACTGTAATTGATGAGAAGAGCTGTAGTCTATCCCTGTCTCTGAGTCAGACGCCATTACTGCTGGTAGCTTAATACTATAACATTATAATATAGAATACAAATACAAAATGTCTAGCTTTTGTCTCGTTCCTTCTTGTAAGTTTGATGTTACACGTCTTACTACACAAATGTTACATCTTCAGGTTCAGTGAACGTTACATATGTTATCACATGTGACGTTCAAATTATTTGAACGTCACAATTTTTTGTTTTTGTAGAAACGGGGTGCGTAAACGTGTCTCAACGTAAAAAAACCGTAAGCATTAGCAAATTGTCTCATGGTTAACTAAGACTTGGTGTTTATTGTGTGCTTTGAGACACTCGACTAATGTAATCTAGGAACATCCAGGTAAATGATAAGAGCGTATCTGACAAACAACTAGTAGGAGAGATGTCTATGTCAGTGTAAAAAGTTTTGTCCAAGATATTCGATTCCTTTCACACAATATAACGCACCTGCCAGTATCACACTACATGTACTGCAATTATCCCACATCTACCATGATCCCTATAGCTGCCATTATCCCACACCCAACATATCCCGACTCTGCGATCACGCCACATCGTCCATTATCCCTATATCTGTCACTATCCCATCCGCCCAATGGTCAGCACCCTTCTCAAATTTCTGCCGTGCGCTCCAATCCTCAAAAACTACTCATATCTCTGACCACTGTCCATTCTCCAGTAACACAAACCCGACATAAACTCATCGCTATTGACGACTCATAAATGATTCACCGAATTCCTCGGCCTACCTTTCAGGATCTGCCTCCAGGTCTGGCCGCTCACCAAATAAGCCCCCCCCCCCCCTCCTTTTCACAACCAACGCCAATCCGCCCTAACCCCGTCCGTTTTATTTTCCTAATCAGATGAAATCACATTTGAGCCATCGGCTACACGTGCAATTTGACCTATTTCCAACAGGGCAGGGCGTCCGGATGCTTGTTTCTGCAATGTCTGGCCTGGAGTGAGTGTGTGTGTGAGCGAGTGAGTGTCTGTGAGTGTAAGTGAGTGCGTGTGTGTGCGTGTGCTGTTAGAGTTTAGGCTGAGTGCCGTACCTTACTTTTGATCTACTTCTGCCTGTAACCTAGCGCCCAAGGTAGGCAGAGACAAAGGAGTTTAGTTACCGTCGGCGGGAATTCGAAAAGTACATCTTACTGATACCATGAACTCCACGCGGATGGTAAAGGGGGGGGGTGAAGATTTTGTCTTGTCTGGGGAGAAATAATAACACAACTTTGACAATATTTTCTTTTAAGTTCGTTGCTCCAGGTGTAAAAAAAAATAATTTAAATTTAAAAATCGTTTGCAAAGTAGAACATCATCCATTTTGGTGTGTGCACAATGTTTCAACAACAAACACAAATATTATAATACCTTATCGAATTTGCTGCGTGGTAATCCGAATTGCTGCCCCGCGTCGGCGAGATATCTGCGCGGCCGCGCAGCTTAAAAGGAACATTGATCTTTGTTGATAGCATGAAGGATTAAATATTGGACGGGTGATCGAAGTATGAACTGAGATTATGTTATGGAGAATGTATTTGATGGGAGCTAGAATATTATACACCCCGGCCCCTGGACTGTGTCATCCACTGCTATTTTGATAAATTTATCGCCAAGTGGAGCGAAGCCGAAATATGAAATTAACAAGTTTAAATTATCCGTACAAAATAACGTGGAACAAGTATATCTGCATGATAATTTTGTGTATTAAGAGCAAGTCAAAGTTTATTGGCTATAAATTGCCGTCTTGTTAAATGTACAAGATTTCCTATAACATTACCGAACATTGAGAGTGTGTCACAGTAGCAGCATTACCTCTCGCCAATCAATGCGCCAGTAGCAAAGCTAAACTTGGGAAGAACGGTCATTTTATAAGGCGAGTGTCCATCCGGACAGGACGTATGTGGTCATTGAGAAGTTTGGTTAGTATGTGCTTTGGGGAGGGGAGGGGACTGATTTGGCGCAATCAGATCAAGTAGTAGAAGTAGGTATGTTAAACTAGGTCAATGAAAGTCTTTGACAAGTACGAAAGTAAACAATTCTTTTTTTTTAATTTTTTTATAACAGCTAAATTTAGTTTATCACAGTACGTCATTGTCGGGATATTTTATGGCATGGTATCGAACTGAAGATATCGTTAGGCAAGGTATCGAAAAATAGGGTATCAAATAGCGGGGTATCGAACAGAAGTGCATGGAATATCAGAGTATAGAATTGGTGAGTACAGAAAGGCAGGGTATCGAATGGCAGGATATTGAATGGCGATAATCGACAAGCGGGCACATTTACACCATAACTTGATATCGCCATAGGCTCACCTTATCTCGATCGCCCCCGAACAAAAATTGCGCGCCAAACTCGAGCGTCAGAGGAAGTTCTTTGCATTTCGGCGCAGCGCTCGCACTACTTTCTCTGTACTCTGGCCCAGAAAGAAACATAAACATTTCCGTGACCTAGATCCGCGAGTACAACAAAGTAACTCAGTACCTGGGGACTAGTTTTTGAGGCGCATTTTTGAGCTTCGTTGGTGTTCTAAACGTCGGCTCCACACTGTAAATGGCGCGGTCTTAATTAGTGTAAGCATTCCTTCCCTGATGGCGACCAAGTCCCTTTGACTTTACCCACCGGCGTTCTTGACACCAAGACCCTCCGGGGTCAAACGAGTGTAATAGAATCTATAGACGAGTAGTGGTAGTAACTGTGGGTAGTTGTAGGGTCATTGAGACCAGTCAATGACGTACAGAAGTGCAGTTTAAACGATAGGCAGAGAAGATGGATGGAATGGTGGAGAAAAAAAATCTCGTAGTGAAAGTTGGTGATTGGTAAGAATGTTAAAAAAATCATGTTAAGCCTGGTCCCTATTGGAACTCAGGACGTGTTAGGGCATTTTCGTATTATGTATCAGTACTTATGTTAGATATCAGCATTATGTAGTTATCAGTAATTGTGTTTAGATTTTAGACATATTTTTATGAATTTTCTTGTGTAATGAATATACCTGACATTTTTTAAATTTAAAAGTCATTTCTTTACATTTAAAAATTTTTTATTTTCTCTTTAATCTAACTACAAGTCACCACAAATGATGACGTAAAACTCTCTAAACTTTTACACATATTCTAATGACGTCAACAAAAAAAAACAAAAAAACTAATTCTTTTGCACGCCTTCGCACCACTCTTGAATGCTTGAAAAATGATGTATTCGACTTCCGGCAATGGCGGCCGTTCCCTGCGCCAGTGTTACCTCTCGATTCGCAAAGTTTTTTGGTAGTTTTAACGGGGTTTTTTAACGGATCGAGTAACTGAGTGTTGATGCAAAAATGGCAGGTCAGGACATACAAAAAACATATATACATCATGGGTCTAGGACTTATGGATGCTGTGATCAAAGGTGATGACAGACGGACAAAACGGGTGCAATAGCGCATTCGACTTCTCGAAAATGCGCTAAAAATGGTATCATTAAGTTGTTTAAAGATGGTAGGGTGAATATGTATGCATGTATGGAAATAGTTGGACAAATTAGGGTTAGATTTTCATCAATGAGAAAATTATTGTGATTATTCTAAAGATAAAATGAACAATGGCCACAATTTCTTGATGTCAGATTTATTTGATACCTCGAAAAGTAACGTTGAAGATAATTTTTTTTCTTTAGAGGGTTTCTCTAAATCATTAAGCACAATTATAATATTTCAATAACATATATTCCTGATGACATTGGACAATAGTTAAGCTCTGAATTTTGATTTACAAAGCAGCAAACTGTCCTACGATTTCATTCCCAAATTCTATATGAAACATGGAAAATATCTAGCATAAGTTTGCCGCTTTTAACTCTCCCCCTCCACCCCACTTCATGAAAAATACGTTCAAAGTATTCGAACTCTAAACATCATTGACATAGCGGGATTGTCAAGAGAGAGGGTTTGGGAATGTCCCTATTTCAGTGTCAATGATGAAGCCATCCAACGCTTTGGCTGGTTAAAAGCTGTGTTTTGACGGCCAACATGTAGTGGATGGGATGATGTGGGTTTTTTAGTATTTCAATACGATATGGGCGGCCTAAGGTCATTTCAAGGCCAGGCTGTCTAGCGCTAGGGCTAGGTAATCTAACATTAGGGTCAGGTAATCTAACATTAGGGCCAGGTAATCTAACATTAGGGCCAGGTAATCTAACATTAGGGCCAGGTAATCTAACATTAGGGCCAGGTAATCTAATATTAGGGCCATGTAATCTAACATTAGGGCCAGGTAATCTATAGGGCTAGGTAATCCAACAATAGGGCCAGGTAATCTAACATAAGGGCCAGGTAACCCAACAATAGGGCCAGGTAATCTAACATAAGGGTCAGGTAATATATCATTAGGGCCAGGTAATCTAACAGTAGGGCCAGGTAATCTAACATTACGGCCAGGTAATCTAACATAAGGTCCAGGTAATCTAACAATAGGGTCAGGTAATCTAACATAAGAGTCAGGTAATCTAACATTAAGGGCCAGGTAATCTAATATTAGGGCCAGGTAATCTCACATTATTGACTGATAATTAGAACTTCTTTATAAAAAGTGGTAGTGAAAGATCTAAGTTTTTTGCCATCTACGTGAAATAAAAAGTTTTTGTTGTCTGTCTTAAGTAAAAAGTTTTTGCCGTTAATTTTAAGTTAAAAAGATTTTGCCGTCTACCTGATATAAAAAGTTTTTGCCGTCTATGTTAAGTAAAAAAAAAATTGATGTCTATATTAATTAAAATTTTTTGCCGTCTACCTTATATAAAAAGTTTTTGCCGTCTATGTTAAGTAAAAAAAAAATTGATGTCTATATTAATTAAATTTTTTTGCCGTCTACCTTATATAAAAAGTTTTTGCCGTCTATGTTAAATAAAAAAAACGTGTACAGTATATGGTACAATAATCAAGTACAAATCATATTGAGATAAACGACTTTAAGGTCAAGACAAGACTTGATGTGGTCAGTTGAGGACGAATTAATCCACTGTCAGATAAAAAACATAGTTAGGTAGCACAATCATCTTGATAGCCAATGAAGGTTCAAACGATTCCCTCGCAACACCGACCTTGAGACATGGAGCCCAGGAACCCCGATCCCATAAAACACAGACTTCACAACTCCGACCCCTACAGATAAGTAACATTTGATGAGACTTTCTCAAAATGCGAGAGCAATACACTGTTGCCTTGATAATTGAATAGCCCAAATATTACGAGAAATAAAACTTCTAAGATCTACACAATGAATGCAAGATGCACGCAAGCGAGGTCGAAATGTAACTTAATGAGTGAGTTTAGAGGCTCATAGGAGACTCATCCTCCAATATACTTGAAAAAGGACACATAAAACCAACTTGAAAAGCAGCGATCTAAGGCTCTCTTGCATTGTTTGAGAGCCGCCCCCATACCTCGCCCTAATGTGTTTGAAACAAAGTATAATTTGCTGTGCAGTCTAGCAGTTTATTCCACATGGCTGTTGGTTGTTTACATTCCTTTCATCTCATTACAACACTGTGTACAAGATGCAGCGCACACAGGGACGGGCAAAGTGATGGTAGGAGCAACAATGGAACAGCCCAGCAGATCAAAGGCCTGGTAACTGCAGAGTAGTGGAACTAAGAAGACAGATTGACTGGGGAAAGGTTTTTGTTAACAGTTTACAACAATCGACTTCGGCTGTCATAGAATATTTATTCGGATCTACTTCGTGCCCAGCCTTGATGTCGCTTTGTTATGACGTTGGGTAGAGTAAAAGTTGGTTAGTTTACATTTTCGACCTTTGTGTGTGTGTTTGTGTGTGTGTTTGTGTGTGTGTGTGTGTGTGTCTGTATGTCTGTGTTTTAGAGGTGTGGGGATTAAGAAAGCAGTAAAAAATATTTGCGAAGGACCCATCCACCATTTATTACGATCCTCTTAAATTCAAATGAGAGACCTGTACTATTATGTGCATCTTCTGTATGGTACCCATCCACCAAAGAAAATATTGATAATCTAGAACACATTCAAAAAAGAGCTGCCAGATTCATTACTGGAGAATATTCAAAACTCACATTAAACCTTGAAACACTGGAGAATAGACGAACCAAGAGTAAATTAGTGATTATTCCAAAAGAAATTAATTCTAATTTAGAAGTACAACAAAAAGATAACTTAATACAACCCTCAGATAGACATAAAGATAAAAACACCTTTCTTATTCCTTCTTCCCGTCCGGTATTCGGGCGTGGAGGGGTTGCCTGAGGAAACCAGGAAAGACAACACTTTATCATCATTTAAAACTCTAACAAGAATGCAGGACTAAACACAAACCATAGATAAATGTAGGGCGTAATAATCTTCTGTACAGAAGGAGCGTCTGTAACTTACAAGATAAGTTTGTTAAAGAATTTTAGCACGAAAACTTTTAACAAAAGTTGCGACGGTGATGATTGGGGATGGGCGAGGAGGAGGTTGGGGGGGGGGGATTACGGACATTTTTCCATCTCCAAATCCCTGAACGTTGATAATACTATAAAGCACTTAAAGCACTCTGAAGAATAGTTCAGAATAAAATCATATCACACAAAAAGAAACCTAGTGTACTTAACGCAATGTTTACAAACAATGTTCCACAGTTTCTAATGGGACATATTTACAAGATCCTTTCCACTGGTAAGTGTGGTAGTTGTTTCAAACCGAGATTTATAGCATTTCTTGAATTGATATAAGGTTCTCATCGCATTGCGTTATGTTTTAGTTCATTGCATATCTGCAAATGTTGTAACCAGTTTATGTTTAGTTCAGGGCATATCTGCCCATGTTGTAACTAGTTCATGTTTTAGTTCAGGGCATATCTGCCCATTTTGTAACTAGTTTATGTTTTAGTTCAGGGCATATCTGCCCATGTTGTAATTAGTTTATGTTTTAGTTCAGGGCATATCTGCCCATGTTGTAATCAGTTTATGTTTCAGTTCAAGGCATATCTGCACATGTTGTAACCAGTTTATGTTTTAGTTCAGGGCATATCTGCACATGTTGTAACCAGTTTATGTTTTAGTTCAGGGCATATCTGCACATGTTGTAATCAGTTTATGTTTCAGTTCAGGGCATATCTGCACATGTTGTAACCAGTTGATTTTTTAGTTCAGGGCATATCTGCCCATGTTGTAACCAGTTTATGTTTTAGTTCAGAGCATATCTGCACATGTTGTAACCAGTTTATGTTTAGTTCAGGGCATTTCTTCCCATGTTGTAAGCACTTTATGTTTTAGTTCAGGGCATTTCTGCACATGTTGTAACCAGTTTATGTTTTAGTTCAGGGCATATCTGCACATGTTGTAACCAGTTTATGTTTTAGTTCAGGGCATATCTGCACATGTTGTAAACAGTTTACGTATTAGTTCAGGGCATATCTGCACATGTTGTAACCACTTTATGTTTAGTTCAGGGCATTTCTTCCCATGTTGTAACCAGTTTATGTTTTAGTTCAGGGTATATCTTCACATGTTGTAACCAGTTTATGTTTTAGTTCAGAGCATATCTGCACATGTTGTAACCAGTTTATGTTTTAGTTCAGGGCATATCTGCCCATGTTGTAACCAGTTTATGTTTAATTTCAGGGCATATCTGCCCATGTTGTAACCAGTTTATGTTTTAGTTCAGGGCATTTCTGCACATGTTGTAACCAGTTTATGTTTTAGTTCAGGGCATATCTGCCCACGTTGTAACCAGTTTACGTATTAGTTCAGGGCATATCTGCACATGTTGTAACCAGTTTATGTTTAGTTCAGGGCATTTCTTCCCATGTTGTAACCAGTTTATGTTTTAGTTCAGAGCATATCTGCACATGTTGTAACCAGTTTATGTTTAATTCAGGGCATTTCTTCCCATGTTGTAACCAGTTTATGTTTTAGTTCAAGGCATATCTGCCCATGTTGTAACCAGTTTATGTTTTAGTTCAGGGCATATCTGCACATGTTGTTACCAGTTTATGTGTTAGTTCAGGGCATATCTGCACATGTTGTAACTAGTTTATGCTTTAATTCAGGGCATTTCTTCCCATGATGTTACCAGTTAATTTTTACAGGCATACCGTAACGTACGCGAAAATAAAGCATTAATTTATAACTTTGAATATGCACAGGATAAGCTCTTCTCTGAAGATAAGACATGTTAAATATAAACCATTGTTAGAGACTTGAGATGCCCCCAAAAAAGACTTTCTCTTGTTATATTGTAATATTAATATATGATATACCGAATAATTCCATCTCTTTCAATATTTTATTATTAGATATATACAAGGTAAACTCTTCCCTGAAAACATTAGATACACACTAAATTCCATCTCTGGAGACAATGGATGTGCAATATAAGACCTTCTCTGGAAACATTGGATGCACATTAATGCCCATCCCTGAAGACAATGGATGTGCAATATAAGACCTTCTCTGGAAACATTGGATGCACATTAATGCCCATCCTTGTAGACAATGGATGTGCAATATAAGTCCTTCTCTAGAAACATTGGATGCACATTAATGCCCATCCCTGAAGACAATGGATGTGCAATATAAGTCCTTCTCTAGAAACATTGGATGCACATTAATGTCCATCCCTGAAGACAATGGATGTGCAATATAAGTCCTTCTCTAGAAACATT
>MUZC01000715.1:296221-307810 GCA_002072015.1 Radix auricularia | reverse complement strand
CCCGCCTGGTCTCCGAGCAACTTTAGATTCATGTAAGGATGGCATCGGACGTTGACGGCTCATAAAGGTAAGATGCCGCCAAAAGTTTCATTGGTTTCATAACGTGCGATCCAAAATTATATCATAATTATGATTTTAAATGTAATATTTCCATTTTCAATGATTTTTCAAAACAAGTTGGCGACTGCATATTTCCTGTTAAATGATGAATGAAACAAATTATAAATAATGTAAGTCCCTGCAGCTCTTAAGACACTTCTGTTCCATGATGTCATATGTCCTTGAATCATAAAGGACATTGCCAATCCATGCAATCATTTACCGAATTTTACAGCGGTAACTCAGAAAGATGTTTATAGTCATTGGTTGGTGTCACCCAGTGCGGTAGCTCATGCTGTCATCCCCTCACTGTTTACAGTTTACACCATAGACCACCTCCGAGTGTTCCAGTGCCAAATAAAAGGGAATATACAGAATTTTACGTTTTGATATCATCCCTTCTGATGGCGTCACCCGGTGAGGTCCGCACCACACGCAACCACCCCCCCCCCAGTGAAGGCCTCTGGGTGTAGCTAGGATTGGTGTCACCATCTATGGTCCGCACCCCTTATTTACATGGCTGATTTCTTTTTTATACATTGACATAATAGTTTAGCCGGGACAAGGAAGATAAAACTTGGGACTACAACTCTAGTGGAAGGGGGGGGGGGGTACCTTTGTTCAAATGAACATCGGATAGAAAAAAAAAGAGGTGACCTTGAGGTTTATAGTATTTCAGGATACTGAATTGAATTCACCTCACGTAGACTACGAAGGACAGCAAGAGAAACTTCAATGGTTCTAGCGGCTGAGCCTCAAAGCATCAATTGGCAACACTGATGGAAATTAGAGTCAGCAGCTTCATCACTGATGTGAACTGTGTCTATAGGATCATAGGACAGTCATGTGTTTTATGTCAATAAGTCCGCCATAGGATCATAGGACAGTCATGTGTTTTATGTCAATAAGTCCGCCATAGGATCATAGGAAAGTCATGTGTTTTATGTCAATAAGCCCGCCATAGGATCATAGGACAGTCATGTGTTTTATGTCAATAAGTCCGCCATAGGATCATAGGACAGTCATGTGTTTTATGTCAACAAGTCCGCCATAGGATCATAGGACAGTCATGTGTTTTATGTCAATAAGTCCGCCACTAATGCGTTGCTTTGAAGAGATTGATATACAGAAATTGTGATAAAAATTGCCATAAGTTTTCAGGTAACTGCTCTATTGGGTTCAAGTTTTATTTAAAACACGAGAAACAATTTTGTAAGGATTAAATTTTGTTTTATTTAAATTTGACAAAATTTAGACTAATCAAAGCCACTTAATTTTGAGCATGCTAAGTGCTAAGGCAAAACAGAAATATTTTTACAAAACGAACAACAGAGCAGCAAGATTCATTACTAAAGAATATTGAAAATAAAAATGAGCATCAGTAATAGTTAAATCATTATACATGTTAACACTAGAGTCTAGAGCAGTGGTTCAAAAAGTGGTCCGTGTGGACCCCTGGCGGTCCCTGGTATCGTTCAGGGGGTCCGTGGAAAATATAAAATGATTAGGGGGTCCCTGAACTACATCAGGGGGTGTGCGCAAGGTTTAATATAAAATGATAAAATTGTGATTTATTTTAATTGTTGTGAAGCTTCAAAGTAATAAAAATTAATAAAATAGTATCTGAATGCTTTTTCCACTAATTAAATAACGATCGTATGTGATATCAGTAACCAAATTCAATGTTGTTTACCCTAGAGAATAAAGTCGAACTGAGGTCATTTCAACAGCTATAACCAATCAAAATAGTTGGTTTATTTAAAATTCAAATTTGATGCGAAAAATAGGTTAGAATTCCTGTAAGTAGTTCAGAAAAAAAAAATTAAACGTGAATTAACATGGGTTATAGAGTTGGGTTATTTTCGATGTATCGAAATTATACCATCAAAATGTTGTTTTTTTGGATATGTATATTTTGTACATTGCATTTATGGTCTATAGTACAGAAGAAAAAAGAGTCAAGTAATAATAATACATAAGTCTTTAAATTGTAACCTGAAAATACAACAGTCAGTAATCTTTTACAACAAATAGAAAAACAATTTTCTTGTTCCAAATGAAAGACAAGTCCTCCTTCTTGCCGTCTTGAATTCATGTGTGGGTTGGGTTGCCTGAACAAACCAGGAAAATTGACATACTATCATGATTTAAAAAATCTAATTCCGGTCTTGACACAAGCAATTGGTAAGCGCAAGGTGCCATAATCTTATGTATAGTAGAAGAGTCTGCGGTTTCGAAAGATAGGATAGCATAAGATGAGATAGCATAAGATAAGATAAGGGTTGAACAAATTATTGTAAAGCTCTAAATTTGAAGTCGTGTGTGAATTTCTTTATGTATAGACTTTACAGACGTAGAAACTCGTCGCGCAATAAACTCTGAAAAGTACGATGCGGAAATAACGCAATCAGATCATTGAAATACAGCTGCGAAAACAACCGTACATTTACGTATTAAGCTACAAAACTAAGCTCTGACTGAGGGAATTAATTATCTCGGTGATTTAAACCATTTCAGTTGTATTGGATTTTCCCGAAACCTCATTTATCATTGTGTCTGAAGACAAAGACGTGACTTGAATAAAAATCTACTTCGATTTTGCTGTTTGTTGTATTCATAAAAGGTGAATTTTCAAATACAACCAAAATAACCGTTCATTTAGAATAAAAAACATACTACACAAACTATTTGAGTGTAAGAAAACAATAAATTTAAACTTTATTAATGAACTAATACAAATAATAGTAAAAGTTTCGGCTCATGACTTCATCAGTACAAACTACAATAAAATAAATAATTACTTACACATATCTTAAAACATATTAGAGTCTATGTGATAAAAATGAAAAAAAAAAAACAAAAAAACAAGGACACAGAATATATGAAAAAGGAGGAATAAATTGAATTTCAAGCTATCGATTTTTTTGTTGTTGAGTATTTCAATAGGATGTTTGAATTTTCTGAACAGAAATTTATCAGAATTCTCGTTTCCATTAACAAAGAAGTTAAGGAGATCTGCTTTTCTTGATCTATATCTTGTGAAATAATTTCTTAGAGAAGGGGAGAAAAGTCAATCTGGGAGGCCACTGAACAAAATACAAAAGAGAAAACAAACTCGGCCATGAATAGCGCGCGACAAGTTCACGTGCTGATCTAAAGTAACCAATCCAAATGTTTGTCGTTAACGCCTGCTCGAATTAGAAGGCCATTGCTTCCGTATTATTATTTGGTTGCTTGGTACAGTTTCGCCCGCCCGCCCCCCTCCCCCAACCCCCTTCGCCGGTTACATTGAACCAACAACCTCGTCCCAGGGGCCGTTAAACGTTAACAGTTTTCCAAAGACCCGTTCAGTCATCTTTTATTTAGGGACTTATTTCCTCGGAGACCAAACGTTGTTTTCCTTTCAAGTCTTCCTTGAAAGTTGATGTTGTTTTTAGGTCCCGGAGTGAAGCAATGACGACACGATTGTCGCTAGCATCTGCCGTTCTTTAGGTGGGGATGGGAAGGGTGTTGGTGGTTGTGACCACTTCAAAAGTTTTCTCAAACAACATGGGAGCGAACAAAAGAATCGCACAGATTAAAGTAATTTTCAAATTATCAAATGCAAACGTTGTTCCCTGGGGGCGATTGAAGTTTACGAACAACCCCAAGCCTCACTCCCACCCAGGGTGTTCTCTGACGAAACCTCTAAATAGACTTAATCCTTGAAACAACCGACAGGTGTACAGCGAAATGCTGTTCTTGCTTATCCGCACACGTTATTCATTTGTTGTAATCCGGTTGCTGTCAACGGTCAAGGTAAGCTGCACTCAGCTCAGTCGGGTCTGTCAACAGGTATGGCAGCGTCTAGGGCGGGGGGGGGGGGTTCTGGCTATGTTTTCTCAAGTCATGGTGACCTCTTCCAGGTGGCCAAAACACTTTTTTTAAACAATAGGAAAACATAATTTCATTGGTCACTTTCGATTGCCCACATTTATGGAGCCTGACATGAAGTGTCTCAACTGGCCTCATCGGCCAATGGTCATCTGTCCATTGTCATTTGTCATGAGTATCTGTCAATGGTTGTCTCTCGATGGAAATCTGTAAATGGTCATCTGTCACCGATTATCTGTCAATGGTTTACCAATGGTCATCTGTCAATGGTCTACGAATGGTCATCTGTCAATGGTCTACCAATGGTCATCTGTCAATGGTCTACCAATGGTCATCTGTCAATGGTCTACCAATGGTCATTTGTCAATGATATACCAATGGTCATTTGTCAATAGTCTATAAATGGTCATCTGTCAATGGTCTACCAATGGTCATCTGTCAATAGTCTACCAATGGTCATCAGTCAATGTAAATCTCCAAATGGTCATCTGTCAACGGATAAAAAATATCCTGCAAAATTCGTTTTGAAACTTTCCACCTTTCTTATAATCTTCACAATAACATTTATACTCAAATGTTCTGTTATTTTGTTCATGTTCTTTTTTCTTAGAGCCCTAAGTGCAAGTCCCTAATCATTTTACGACAATAATTCTATTTCCTCTAGTTGTCCTCCCTCGTTCCCAAAGTCATAACCCAGTTTTTCCTCAAACGGATTAGATTTTCGACACCTAAGACGGAACAGAAGCATGGCACAAGTGGTCTCTCGTTAACTCGACTTGTATTCTAATAGGACAAATTTAGCCATTAAGATAATAAATGATGCCTGAGTTCCATTACGTTAACATCAAAAAAATAATATATATATTTTTTACTATTAGAACCTATGCTCTTTGTATTAAAAGTATTAAAGGTTACTTGCAAAAAAATCAATAAAAATAAAGGTTCTTATGTGTTTCCAATGTTAGCTTTTATAATAAGATGGAACATTCAAACATTAAATACGTGTAGAACTTCAAAGTTTTGGAATTTTATTGTCTGTTTCAAAGTTATTTCATTTTGGAAGTAGAAAGTGTTTGTTCTTTCGTCAAACCAACGGATGTCGTACACAAACTCAAAGAGCAAAAAAAAATTACGGCAACGCATTAAAAAAAATCATGTTAAGCCTGGTCCCTTTTTGTATCAGTACTTATGTTAGATATCAGCATTATGTAGTTATCAGTAATTGTGTTTAGATTTTAGACATATTTTTATGAATTTTCCTGTGTAATGAATATACCTGAAAAAAAATTTGTCACAACGATCATTTTGGTGAAAAATGGATTTTTGTGGTTATGTGGCACTTCCAGACGGTCGACCTGCCACTGGAAGTAGTCAGAAATGATCAGCACAAAATTTTGAACATTTTAGTGAAATAAAATTAAAAAAAATTTGTATGGAAAATGAGGTCATATGGCACTTCCAGGAGCTCTACTGCCACTACAAGAGGTCGGATCGAGTAACTGAGTGTTGATGCACAAATGGCAGGTCAGGACATACAAAAAACATATATACATCATGGGTCTAGGACTTATGGATGCTGAGATCTAGGGTGATGACAGACGGACGGACGGACAGACGGACAAAACGGATACAATAGCGCATTTCTACTTCTCGAAAATGCGCTAAAAAGAGAAGTATACAGTAAAGAAAGGCTATTGTTTAAAAAAGAAAAGGAATATGTAGAGTATAGAAAGCGAATTGTGTAGTAAAGAAAAGGAATTACGGTATGTATAAAGAAAGGGAATTGTGTAGTAAAATAAAAGAATTACAGTATATATAAGCTTTGATGGAATATAAATAACGCTGTAAATCACTGTTTTAGCCACAGATTAAATTGTGTTGCGTAACAGCTATAAAGGAGTGATCTTAGAGAGGTTACAAGAAATAAATCTGAAGGTTATTGGGCCATTAACATCAATTTGAATAGATTAGATGTAGATGGAATTTATCATTAAAAAAATTGATTTCAGGCGGACTTAAGTCACCACAGCAAACTTGTTAGTCACAATCTTAAGGAATAAAAAGTTCCACAAGAAGACGTAGCTGACAAAGGATTATGCGAGAATGAAGAGACTGTAACTTAAACGTATGTTATAGCAAGTTTAGAGAGACTTCAACTGAAACTTGTAATCTGAAAATAATGAAGAGAATCTAATCAGTTTATTTCAAACAGTTCTGAAAAAATAAATCTTAGAACAAATTATAAAGTTTTAAACGTATAATTATGGCGGCTGGATACCGAAGACAATAGAGCGCTCGCCTCACAAGCTGAGGGGCGTGGCATCCAGCTCACATTAAAGCCACAGTATAAACGTTGATGAAAGACCATCGCTAAAAAGTCCTCCGCTGACCCGAAAAGGAGATGGGCGCCGCCAAGATCTACCAAGCCCTGAGAAAGTTCTAAAGGAAGCATTGGAACCACCACGAGGTCATGGGACAAATAAAAAAAAAGTTGAAAAAAAAAATCCCATAGTTATACCATGATATCTATACTAATAAAAGGGAAAGCCCTCACT
The DNA here is from genome assembly GCA_002072015.1 of Radix auricularia. NCBI lineage: Eukaryota > Metazoa > Mollusca > Gastropoda > Lymnaeidae > Radix > Radix auricularia. The sequence continues at coordinate 301,283 of MUZC01000715.1, read as the reverse complement.
GACTGACTGACTCACTCACTCATCACTAATTCTCCAACTTCCCGTGTAGGTAGAATCATGAAACTTTGGGAAGTTGTTGGGTACCCCTTCACTACGAAAATTGGCGAAAAAGAATTTTGAAAATCTCACTTATGTGGGGCCGGAAGCCCAAAAACAATTTTTGCCTACATCACTAAGTCTCCAACTTCCCGTGTAGGTAGATGCATGAAACTTTAAGAAGTTGTTGCGGACTCTTTTACGACAAAAATTGGCTAAAAAGAATTTTGAAATTCACACTGATGGGGGCCAAAATTGTTTTTTTCCTTATATAAGCTATATACCAATGGAAAATGAAGATTTCATCTATTTCCCGTGTAGGTAGAAGCATGAAACTTAAGAAATGTTTTGAGTACATGCTTCCGACGATAATGGCAAAAGAGAATCTTAAATTTCTCACTCATGGGGTCTGGGGCCCCGAAAACAATTTTTTTAATTAAATGAGCAATATAAACATTGAAAATCACCAATTCTCCTATTTTCCTAGTAGGTAGACTCAGTTGGGGAGTTTATATATACACTTTCACGATGCTAGCAGGTGAAATAATTTTTAAAATTTCTCTTACAGGGGGGATGGGGGCCCAAATTTAAAAATTTAAAATCACTATTTCTTTCATTCACCATGTAGGTGGAGAGCATGAAACTTTAAGAAGTTGTTGAGTTTAATCTCCCGATGATAATTGGCGAAGGAGAATGTTAAATGCCCACTCATTGAGGTAAGGGAGCCCCAAAAAATGGGGCCCCATACAAAAATTTCTCCCCATATATGAGCTATTTACAAATTAATTATTCTCCTGTTTCCCGTATAGTTTGAAGCATGAAACTTTGTACATTTTTTGAGTACATGCCTCCGATGATAATTGGCAAAAGAGAATTTTTAATTTCCCTCTAATGGGGGCTGGGGCCCCCAAAACATTTTTTTCTTTATATGAGCTATAACAAAATTGAAAATCACTAATTCTCCTATATCCTATATAGGTAGAAGCATGAAACTTTTGAAATTTTTTATTTCAAGTTCCCGACAATTGGCAAAAAGAATGTTAGAATTCCCTCTAATTGGGTACCGGGGCCCAATTATATTTTTTCTTATTAAAAAAAAAAAAAAAACTTATCACTAATTCTCCAATTTTCCGTGTAGGTAGGAGCATGAAAATTTGGGTAATTGTTAAGTACCCTCTCTTGACAAATGTTGGTGTAAAAGAATTTTGAAATACACACTCATGGGGGCCGGGACCCCAAAAAAGTATTTTTTTCTTATATGAGATTTATAAAAATTGAAAATAACTGATTCTCTTATTTCTCGAGTAGGTAGACTCATGAAACATTGGGGAATTGATAATTACACTTTCACAATGGTAGCAGAAGAAAACATATTTTAAAATAACTCTTACTGGGGGCCGGGGGGCCAAATGTAGTTTCTTTTCTAATATAAACTATATAAAAACTACACATAACTAATTCCCACATTCTCCATTTAGGTAGAAGCATAAAACTTTGGGAAGTTGTTGAGTACAATCTCCAGATGAAAGTTGGCGAAAGAGAATGATACATTTCCACTCATAGGGGGCCGAGGGCCCAAATATAATTTATTCTTATATTAAAAACCGACTCATCACAAATTCCACAATTCAACGTGTAGGTTAATATATAAAACTTTAGCAAGTTGTTGGGTACCCTCAAAACGACGAAAATTGGCGTAAAATAATTTTTAAATGCACGCTCATGAGTTTTTTAATACGTGCTATAAAAATTGGAAAATCAATAATTCTCCTATTTTCCAAATAGGCAAAGGCATGAAATTTTGGTTTTTTTAAAACTACACTTCCACGATGGTAGCAGTTGAACAATTATTTAAAACTATCTTTACTGTGGGCTGGGAGGCCAAAATGTAGATTTTACCTAATATTAACTATATAAAAAATAAAAATCCCTAATTATCCAATTCCCTATGTAGGTAGAAGCATAAAACTTTAGGAAGTTGTTGGGTACCCTTTCGCGACAAAGAATTAGCGTAATATAATTTTAGAATTCACACTCATTGGGGCCGGGACCTAAAAAACGTGTTTTTTCCAAATATGTGCTATATACAAATTGAATAAATTACTATTTTCCTATTTCCCAAATAGGTAACGCATAAAACGTTGGGGATTTTTTAAATACACTTCCACGATGGAGGCAGGTGAAATAATATTTAAATTATTCCTTGGTGGGCGCTGGGGGTCAAAATATAGTTTTTTTATGCACTAACTCACTTATCAGTGGTGGGACGTGGTGGTCGAGAGGTAGCGCTCTCGACTGTCATACCGATGGTCACGAGTTCGAATCCACACGAAAGTGAGGATTTGTTCTCGGGACCTGAGGAGTCCCCGAGTCACCCAGCTCCGAATGGGTACCTAACTAGACAATAGTTAGGCGGCTGGGGTAATGCGTGGAACCCCTATAGCCAACAGATCATCTCTCATGGTCTGTGGACGCAATTATTTTCTGCATAGAAGGAGCGTCTGTATATCTAAGATAAGATCACTAATACGCAATCTTCCCGCAGCAAAGTGCGGGCAAATTGCTAGTCTAACATAAAGAAAAGTTATGTCACGAGGCAGGTTTTAAATATAGAAAACTTGCTGTTTTAATGAGAAATCTGATCATTTTAAAAGATAACCACGAACGTGGCATCAATCAATCAAAGGGCAAACAAAAATCATGAATCATATTTTGAGAAAAATGAGCTATAAGGTAGTTATTTTCTTTTCAGAATGTTACTGTCTCTTTTTTTTAAAAGGTCTTTTCTTTGTATGTACTCACTTTATTTCCCTTTATTTCTTATCCTTCTACTTTCTTCATGCTTGTAATGTTTTTTTGTCCATGGTCGTAAAATTTGTAAAAGAAATTTTATACATTTTATCGAACAAATACATAGCACGCCGACAGTGGTTCCAGCAGGTACACACCGTCACTGTTGTTGATACACGTCCAGTGTCTCAGTTCGAGTAGCTTTTATCTGTGATGTGGAAGACTCAGCGTGTTGAAGAGTGTTTGTTTTCTACATGAGCGCCCCCTTGACGTGGAGCTCTAGCTTCGACGTGTTGAGATACTGTGAGGTCTCCGCTGTTTACATCTCAGGGAGATGCCTCCATCTGCTAGCATCAAGTCACAATACCTACCTGGCTTCTCGTCTGACCTTTGCCCAAGATTATAACAATAGACAAATGTAGGGATGTTATTAGTATTGATGGAACACTCGAAAGTCGAGTGCGTAAATGGCATGCAAGTGTCGGTACGTACGTTGTTCGTTTCCAGTGTCGAACGAAACAGCACTTCATTTTTCTGTGGCGCGCGTCCTTTTATCGGGAAAACTGGAAAAAGCACGACAAATATTGGCGGGTAATAGCCCTTGAAATGATATTGGCGAAATAAGACAACTGCTGAATTTACTAGAATAAACATGCATTCAAGCCACACCAAGTTAGTATAGGAATCTCAATAAGCTTTAAACTAACCTTAAACCGCAACCAAAAGCCTAAACTAAATTTAAGCTTTCAAAATTTCTTTTTTAAACTTTGTGTTTACTATCCACGTAAATAAATAAGTTTTCATGAATCAAAAGATATTTCGCCTAAAACACGTTTGAATGAATCTCCATTAGCAAAAATATCAAGATACGTAGATTTTTAAAATACTTTGGTGTTTAGGGTGAAACCAAAACAATTAAAAAATTTTACAGGTTAAAAAAAACAACAACAAACAAACAAATTACGACTATTATGCTACAGAGAAATCTTTGTTCCTGTTTGGCATCCTCTTCCTCAGAAATGCACATTAATATCTCTCATTTTTATTTACATATTTTTATATTCAGTTTTTTAAAATATCTTGTTTAAAATGTTCATGTAAGTAAGCCATTATAATTATTATAAATGAAATGACTTCAATGGGCCGGCACAGATATTGCCCCATTACATCACTTGATCCCAATGTCGTACAATTTGGTAAATATCTTAGTCCAGAGTTCATGAACTAACGTCATACTTTCATACACCTAACAAAGCAAACATTGCACGCAGACAGGAAGCTATGTAGAGCACAGGTTCTAACATTTTCCATGGTAATTTATACCAAGTAAAATTCAAGTCATACCTTTTTTTATCACAGTCCCAACATATTTACATTTTCAAAAACACTTGGAGTAAAAGTAAACAATTTATAAATTATTGGAGATAAAATGTGGTCACTAAACAAGACAGGATCCCATGCATTGGGGAACGGCATACCGTCTGATAATGTGATCCTTTCGTGACGCGATGGGTAACGGCATACTGTCTGATAATGTGATCCTTTCGTGACGCGTTGGGTAACGAAGGTTTGAGACCAAAGTCCATTTACATGTATGTTTGTTTTCAAAAAGAATTTATAGTTTATTCACCACTGTTGATTTTTAGTCACGGCCCGATGTATTTCTTCTTTTTGAATGCCCTCACAAGCTGACGTCATGTAAATTGTTTAGAGTTCTATCCTGGTGGTGGGGTCCGTTTGGTCGTGTATTGTGTGTTTAACTTACGTTTCGACAACGATCGTGATCATTCAAAAAAATTCATTCATATCAATAAAGATCCTAAATACATTTCTTGGTGGTCACCTTAAACAAAATTCACTCCTGTACAATTTTTGGTAAGCCGGGAAACTTAGCTAGTTGTATAAAAAACTTAGTAAGTCAGACCAGCGAGCGGAGATTCGGATCCTAAAATTCCTGCTTAACAAAAGGACCTTGCGCGGGGAAGGAGTAGATCTTGTGTGTGGTGTAAGAAGATCTTGTGTGTATAGATCTTGTGTTAGTAGATCTTGTGTATGGTGTGAGAAGATCTTGTGTGTGGTGTGAGAAGATCTTGTGTGTGTATATTTTGAGTGAGTAGATACTGTGTACAGTGGCGTAGCTAGGGGGGGCGGAGGGGGCGGTCCGCCCCGGGTGGCAATCATTCAGAGGGCGGCTTTTGTGGGCATTTGAAAATCTAAGCCATTCCCCCCCCCCCCC
>MUZC01000715.1:282871-296093 GCA_002072015.1 Radix auricularia | reverse complement strand
AGTGGTTGTCATAACTAACGCAAAACGTTTAAAAATTTAAAATTGCTCAAAAAGGTAAGGTGAAAAATTAAGTGGTATACGTCACCGGTGGCGCTTTTAAAAGAAAACTGAAAAAAATCACCGCTGGCTCGAAAATATGTAACATTAACATCGCCATGACAATTTTTGCGTTACTTATATTACTTTTCAGGTTTCATAAAGTTATTGTAAGGTAACATATTTACTTATGAAAAATTGACATCAGAAGTAACTAGTAAAACGAGATCAGATGCTGGAATTTTACTCAGTTCAATGCAATCTTTTTCTTTTCTGTGTTATCTCAATTTATGTATCTATTTTAAATTAATGCAAACATATTTCATGGAACAAAGATATCTTTATTGTACTAATACAGAACGCTGTTACAGAGAGTTGGAAATATCAATTGACCACCGGGTTTTAAGGAGAAAAATATGAGTGGGGAAAATTCAGTAGACGTGGTTCTATTTTTCGAGCCAGAAGTACAATGAGAAGTGTTTTTATCCATAGATGTAATTATAAAAGAAAATAAAAGAACGCGCTGATTAGTTACGTGTCCTTGCAAAGAAATATACGTGTATAATACCATTTAACCTCCTAAATGAAGAATTTGAATAAAAACAATTTTTTAATTTACAATGATAAAGAATTTTTCGATATTGAAAGAGAAAGGATCCAGGTTTTCATGGCATTCCACAGGGCGGTCTTAGCATTTGCGGGGCGCTATGTAGCTTAGTATGCGAAAAGGATTGCGCGGGGCCCAGTTCGGGTAGGGATAATGTATTAATGAGGATTATTAGTGAAAATTAAGATAGGTGGGACCTATGAAAGCGCGGGGCCCACTCCGACTGCATAGGTTGCAGTAGCCTAAACCAACCCCGGCTGTACCCACACTACAAGAAGAGTCATTATGTTAAAAAACGGGGGAAACTCCCCTTTGATCTATTAAAATATATTCAACAGTATAGATTGGAAAATTCTTTACCCAAAATTAATATTTGGCTAAGAGTTTTTTCAACAATTGCTATCAATGTATCTAGTTGAAGAAGAAATTATATTCGCTCCACAATAAGTTATTTAAGACTACAAAATCTTGCAATATTATCCATAGAATAAGATATTACAAATCATTTAAATTTGATAACATAATACACGATTTTTCTACTATGGAAGCTAGGTAAGTAAGTAAATGTATAAATAATAAGAAATGTGTTTACTCACTGATGTATACAATGTCTTTGTTTATTTAAAAAAAACAGCAACATCTATTTAAAAATAAAAGCATATTAAGTGTAGATGTTTTGGGGCATGCATTTGGAATATGTTTTGTCTCATTTGGGGGTTGGGAGGACCTACAACCACAGTAACTTTCTTGTGGCCTTCAAAACAATTATCTTGTATTTTTATAAATGTGTATTTATAGGTAAATCATCTCATGAGAGAACCATTTTATGTAATACTTACATAAATAGGGCATGCTGTGGTAAAATTCTCCCCCACATCATACAATCTGCATCGTTTCAATTACAATTATTTATTCATGTTTATTAATTTATAAAAACCATCATATGGTTGTCCATAAATGACGTCATGTGATTTTGGCTGATTTTTTACCCACAGCCCCCTCGTCACACGGAGTTACGAAACGAAAACTTAGACCCCTTCCTCAATGTGACGTCACAAAGACCCCCCTGCATAAAAGCCGTATTTTCTTTTTGAAATGTGCATGTTTTAAATCATCTTTTTTTTGTTGGTGGTCATTTAAATGTTTTTTAGTGTAATGCTGCACTCACTCTAATATCGTAATACGCGTGAAACCACGCAAAACATCATTAAATAAAGTGTTGGTAATTATATATTTCAGTGGAAATTTTATTTAAAATTGCGCGTTTTGAATGACGTCACATGTGTGACTCTCCTCCCCCCCCCCCCGGTGCGTGACGTCATTTATGGGTGTCTCCTAAAAGGGCGGCATATTGGAGTCCGCCCCGGGCGACAAAAGCTCTAGCTACGCCACTGACTGTGCATGTAGATCTTGAGTGTTTAGATCTTGTGTTAGTAGATATTGTGTTTTTTGTGTGTAGATCTTGTGTGGAGTGTGAGTAGATCTTGTGTGTGGTGTGAGTAGATCGTGTGTGGTGTGAGCAGATCGTGTGTGTGGTTTGTGCAGATCTTGCGTGTGGAGAGTAGTCTTGTGTGTGATGTAAGTAGATCTTATGTGTGGTGTTAATAGATATTGTGTGGGGTGTGAGTAGATCTTGTGTGTGGTGTGTGCAGATCTTGTGTGTGTAGATCTAGTGTGTGGTGAGAGTAGATCTTGTGTGTGGTGTGTGCAGATCTTGTGTGTGTAGATCTAGTGTGTGGTGAGAGTAGATCTTGTGTGGTGTAAGTAGATCTTATGTGTGATGTGAATATATATTGTGTGGGGTGTGAGTAGATCGTTTGTGTGGAAAAAGTTGATCGTGTGTGTGGTGGGAGTAGATCTTGTGTGTGTAGATCTTGTGTATGGTGTGTGCAGATCTTGTGTATGGTGTGTGCAGATATTGTGTGTGTAGATCTTCTGTGTGGTGTAATTAGATCTTGTGTGTGGTGTGTGCAGATCGTGTGTGTGTAGATCTTCTGTGTGGTGTAAGTAGATCTTGTGTGTGGTTTAATTAGATCTTGTATGAGTGTGAGTAGATCTTGTGTGGGGTGTGATTGTGTGCAGACAAAGACAGTTTTTTTTAAAATAAAGACGAATACGATTGTGTGAACGTGCACTTTTTAGCGCATTTTCGAGAAGTCGAATGCGCTATTGCACCCGTTTTGTCCGTCCGTCCGTCTGTCAACACCCTAGATCTCAGCATCCATAAGTCCTAGACCCATGATGTATATATGTTTTTTGTATGTCCTGACCTGCCATTTGTGCATCAACACTCAGTTACTCGATCCGTTAAAAAAACCCGTTAAAACTACCAAATAACATTACGAATCGAGAGATAACACTGGCGCAGGCAACGGCCGCCATTGCCGGAAGTCTTAGTATTATCAAAAGTATTAGTTTTTGTTGTTGTTGACGTCATTAGAATATGTGTAAAAGTTTAGAGAGTTTTACGTCATCATTTGTGGTGACTTCAATCAAGATCTTAGCGGCCCAGGGGCAGAAATTGAAAACTTTTTCGAAACAAGCTTCAACATTCAACTACTTTCACCAAGATTGGCAACTACGATCTATCAAACAACAATTGACGGAGTATTTGGGCGATTAGCTGATTACAATTTAGAAGGTTTCATTTATGAGTCCTATTTCAGTGACCACAAACCACTTGTAGTTAGATTAAAGAGAAAATAAAAAATTTTAAAATGTAAAGAAATGACTTTTAAATAAAAAAAATTTCAGGTATATTCATTACACAAGAAAATTCATAAAAATATGTCTAAAATCTAAACACAATTACTGATAACTACATAATGCTGATATCTAACATAAGTACTGATACATAATACGAAAATGCGCTAACACGTCATGAGTTCCAAAAGGGACCAGGCTTAACATGATTTTTTGTAGAATCTAACACCTTCTGTTCCATTCTTCACCCAGATAAATATTCATTGTAGGGGTCGGAAAAGATTAAAAACTCCTGAGAATTTGGTGATCGTATTCACATATTTCTCATTGCTCTTTTTGTAGTTAGTATTCATATATTTCTCATTGTTTTATTAGGAGTTAGTATTCATATATTTCTCATTGTTCTTTTTGTAGTTAGTATTCATATATTTCTCATTGTTCTATTTGCAGTTAGTATTCATATATTTCTCATTGTTCTATTTGGAGTGTTGGTATTCAAATATTTCTCATTGTTCTATTTGGAGTTAGTATTCATATATTTCTCATTGTTCTATTTGGAGTTAATATTCACATATTTCTCATTGTTCTATTTGTAGTTAGTATTCATATATTTCTCATTGTTCTATTTGGAGTTAGTATTCACATATTTCTCATTGTTCTATTTGGAGTTAGTATTCACATATTTCTCATTGTTCTATTTGGAGTTAGTATTCATATATTTCTCAATGTTTTCTGCCATTGTTTATCTGTTCCGTCCTGTTAAAGAGAGATTTAAATGTATTTGATTTTTTCCCTCAAGTAATCCAGCTCATGAGATTTTAAAACATTAAAAACTGAATGACGTAACTTGCAGACATCCTCCTTCCATTTATTTATGGTTTCTAGTGACGTCAACTTCCTCTCCCTACAGTGGATCTTAAACTTTGCTCTTTAAACCAAAATAAACATGACACGTTGAAGTGCAACAAAAACTATTTTTCCCTTCACCATTACTGAACATATTTCACAATGAAAGATAATAGCACGTCTCCCCACCCCCATCAAATGTTTTTTAACCAGGTTCTCACATTTGCAGTTGTCTGGCATCGCTTTTTTCGTGGCAGAGGTTGTCAAATTATTAAAGTCAGTGCTCGAGGGTTCTGCGGGCATTGATGTATATTGATCATATTAATTATTAAAGTAAATGTTTACGTATTTCATTACAACCTATTGAATACTGGAGGATTGTGTTGCAGATCATGTGGGATTTGGCCAATTTCTAAAATGAACTCTTTAAAAGGCGCTGTCTCATTTATACAGGAACCCCTGGCACCTACATATGTGTGACGTTAGATAATAATCCATTGATGCAGACATACACAGCCTATTTGTGTGACGTTTCAGTCAATCTACACTAGCTGTATACTTTCAGTAACTACACGCATATGACGCTACAATCAAACTACTGTAGATATCCTTTACCTAAATATGTGTGAAGTTACAATGAACCCTTGCAGCAGACATAAGGTACCTCCATATTCAGGACGTTAGACAATGAACCTTTCCTGCAGACATAGGGTACCTACGTATGTAGGGCACCTCGGCGAGGGATGTGCGCATTCCTAGACTGATAACCTTTTGAACTGACGTCAAGACAAGGAGCAACTGACGTCACAAGTACAGCAGGTTTGCGGGGGTGGGGGAATGCTCACTTTCCTGAACTAAGACGAATGTGTGTGTGTGTGTGTGTCTGTGTGTTTGTGTGTGTTTTTGGTGGGAGGGGGCGGGGATGAGATGCATGGTTTGTGAGATTCGCGTAATGATCACTGTGATTACAAACAGAGGAGCAAATCTTGGTAAGACGCAAAAAAACGTCTCTATACTTCATCCCAACGCTTCTACTAACTCAAGTAAACAATTTTTAGATATAAGCTTAAGTTGTTCTTAGAGACAATGTATAATATTATCCCTCAGCCATTAATTTAACACTTTTATCAAACTCACAGTTATGCACAGTGGGATAAATAGAATGGTCCAATTTGGTTTGAGAGTATACCAACTATTTATTTTCTCAGGATGCGGCCCTGACATTGGCCTCCTACTTTATTTCAACACCAACAACTCTGTAACCAGCAGCTCTCCTTGTTGTTCTGTTGATATCATAAATGCATATTGGCCTCATCATGACTTCAAATGTCAAACTATTCACCCCCCTCCCCCACCCCCGTGAAGCCTTCTGTTCCCTTTCAGCACTCTTGTATTTCCCAATAAACCAACAAATGTAGAGCTCGATATTTCTTCTGTTTTCCACACCACGAAGATGCAGACATTCCCAGATTATGTTCGCAGAGTTCCACCACAAGGGACCCGAAAGGTAAAAGGCTCATCCGTGATCAGCATTCTTTGGTGTAGGCGCATTTTTGACATTTAACCCAATACGTTAGCCACATTGAGACTCGCTGGTTAGTCAGTACATCAGGGACATAGCTTGAGACTCGTTAGTTAGTACATCAGAGAAATAGCTTGAGACTCGTTTGGTAGTTAGTACATCAGGGACATAGCTTGAGACTCGCTGGTTAGTCAGTACATCAGGGACATAGCTTGAGACTCGTTGGTTAGTCAGTACATCGGGGACATTGCTTGAGACTCGTTAGTCAGTACATCAATACAGACGGGAAATTACGTGGTTTATTGGTACTGACAAATATTGTCAGCATATACTTTAACTTTTGTTGTCAGATTTTTCCTATGCGGCAAGTGTGACAGACTTGTAGTGTAACAATGTAGCCATGACAGACTTGTAGTGTAACAATGTAACCTTGACATTTTTGTAATGTAACAATGTAGCCTTGATAGACTTGTAACAATTTAGCCATGACAGACTTGTAGTGTAACAATGTGGCCTTGACAGAATCACAAGCAGATAAAGACAAAGACTTGTATGAACTCAACTAATCACACTAAGGTCAAACACAAAGACAACAGCTAGTTTAAGATTTTTAGAAACTAGAAATTACGAGACAAACAAGATAGCGTCTATGTTATATTTATTGTCGGATCCTTCTTTTCAAAATGTACGTTTCTTACTCAAATTTCCGTCAGTCATATGAAAGCAGCAACGCCAGATCTCTTTTTGTTTTATAATAAAAAAAGGGTTAAGTAAAAAAAGAAAATTGTTAGTCACTTACAAAGCCTGATAAGTCGATTTTTAGAGTTTTTGAGAAAAATGCATTTATGTTAGCGCCTTGGCAGATTTTGTAAGTCTTTCATATTTTCAACAATAAAATACAGCGTATGTAGTTGGTTTTAAATGGCCAAACGAAAAGAACAATGTAGAGTTTTACTATTTTAAACAGAAAAGTACAGTAACTCATATCTTCGCCAAAATCGACTTAGTAGGTTTAGTAAATGGACGCCTCATTTAATGAGAAATAAATTGAATAAACATCGCTAAGACATTCGGGTATTAACACAAGAGTTTGTAGTCAGAACGATACAAATAAAGATACATTAAACATATTTTTATGTGACTCAGATTTTAAAAAAATATGTTAGATTACAAATAGACATGTGATTTTATTGAAACAAATTAAAGTTCTTAGAGTAATTAGTTATAGATCTAATGGGGTTATAATGATAGAAAAAAAAAATCCTTCACTACTTAAAATATGAGCGCCGCCTCAGAGCAACACGTTTCTTGCGGTTAGGGAGATAAAATATGAAACGAAGTGTTTCTTTAACGATAATGTTCTGTCAGTGTCGTCTGTAGAAGGAGAATTCGAGAGTATGGGGCAATATTCTTCTTGGAAATTTCCTCGGCAACAGCATCAAACCGAAGCACTTTAACGATGATGAAAACGCTTTGTGCGGCAATGTCAAGGCCAGTGATCAATCTTCTGAAACAATTACCACCTCCCAGGAGCAGACAATAAAGATTGTTGATGATTTGCTGGAAGCAATAAAGGACACGAGAACTCTAGGAGTTATCAGCCCTTTCTTTACAGGACAATTATTTTGACTCGGTTACAAATTATGCTTCACTTTCTTGTTTTCTGATCTGTGATATGACAATTTCCTCATGTTACAATCTCAAAGAAGGGGTGTTGTTTGTGTAGAGGTATTCTTCACCTGCAAAGGCAACAGGTTAAAAAAGAAGTAAACAACAAAATATTTATTGTGATGAAATTTCCAATGGTGGCCAAATATTTGAATTAATTAGAGTTATGCAAATATTATTTGTAGTTTAAATTCCTGGTAAGATATGTCAACTAAAATCTCTGTGATCTGCGAGTGTCCTAAGTAACATTGTTTCGGACATAAAGATGTATCTGAAATAGGTAAAAACTTGCTATTAATGTTCAAATAATTTCACACCTATAAGCAAAGGTGACATGAACTATTCTTTAATAGGACATCCTGGGACTAAGTCAACATAATGTGATTTCCTGAAATTAGGTTAACTTCATGTGATATCCTAAAACTACTTCAGTATCTTGTGATATCCTGAAACTACTTCAGTATCTTGTGATATCCTGAAACAGTATAAGTTGATATCCTAAAATAAGGTCTCAAAAAGTTTATATCCTAAAATAAGGTCTCACAAAGTTGACATCCTAAGATAAGATCTCTAAAAATGTTGATATTCTAATATAAAATATAAAAAAGTTGATATTCTAATATAAAATATAAAAAAGTTGATATTCTAATATAAAATATCAAAAAGTTGATATTCTAATATAAAATATCAAAAAGTTGATATTCTAATATAAAATATCAAAAAGTTGATATGCTAATATAAGGCCTCAAAAAGTTCATATCCTAAAACAATGTCTCAAAAAATTGATATGCTAAAACAAGGTCTCAAAAAAGATGATATCCTAAAAAGGTCTCCTGAAACATATACTTAATACTTTGATGTCCTGAAAGAATATCACCATAGGCAAGGTGATGTACTGCATCACGAGCAGTCTTGCAAAGTGAAATTTTAAAATATGTCTTTGACCAAACTACAACGATCAGATTATTAGACAGGGGCCATTAATGATAGAAGTACAAGGTAGATACAAATATTAAATCTTTGATCCAACACTCGATCAGAGCGATGTGTCTGTACAGGTGAGATAAGGAAAACATACGTTGAACTAAAGACTGTCTCCGGACCCCCATCACGTAGCACCCTCCCCACCATCACAGCCTGGTACCATCTATTACCACGATCACCCCATCACAGCCTGGTACCATCTATTACCACGATCACCACATCACAGCCTGGTACCATCTATTACCACGATCACCCCATCACAGCCTGGTACCATCTATTACCACGATCACCCAATCACAGCCTGGTACCATCTATTACCACGATCACACCATCACAGCCTGCTACCATCTATTATCACGATCACCCCATCACAGCCTGGTACCATCTATTACCACGATCACCCCATCACAGCCTGGTACCATCTATTATACGATCACACCATCACAGCCTGGTACCATCTATTACCACGATCACCCCATCACAGCCTGGTACCATCTATTACTCACCACGATCTTCTCCTCGCAGCCCCCCACCCGCATGTACAACTGACGTCTTATCAAACCCCAGGTGACCCATTACGGCTTTTTGATCCCATCCCCACTCCCCGTTGTGCCCAGGAAGCGTTACAGTTCCCCGTAAAGGTCAGATACGTGTTGGCAGCAATCACCAACACCAAGAATGAACAGCCCGGATGCTGGTAGTTGAGGTAATCCTCGCAGAAGGGAAATAAGTCAGGTGGCAGTGTACTCCTTGGCACTATATTAGTGTTGCCAATAAGATTATCCATCTTGTATCTTGGTACCGTCTAGACTCTAGTTGGTGGGGGGAATACGTTTGGTCCTCTCCGAACAAACAAGCTGACCAGACTGTTAAGTAGCGATCACTTGATGATTGTGTTAACTGAGATGTGAACTCGCGTTTTGAGGTCTGTGAAGGTGGCTTGAGTGTGTGATGAGGTGGTTTGAGTGTTTAAGTGGTGTGTGATAAGGCGGCTTGATTGTTTAAGTGGTGTGTGAGGAGGGAATTAAGTGTTTAATTAAGTTGTGTGTTATTACGTGGTTTCAGTGTTTAATTGGTGTGTGATGAGATGGTTTGAGTGTTTAAGTGGTGTGTGAGAAGGTGGCTCGAGTGTTAAAGTGGAGTGAGGAGGGGGTTGAGTGTTTAAGTGGTGTGTTAGGAGGGGGTTGAGTGTTTAAGTGGTGTGTGATGAGGTGGCTTGAGTGTTTAAGTGGTGTGTGATGAGGTGGCTTGAGTGTTTAATTAAGTGGTGTCTGAGGAGGTGGCTTTAGTGTATAAGTGGTGGGTGAGGAGATGGCTTGAGTGTTTAATTGGTGTGTGAGGAGGAAACTTGAGTGTTTAAGTGGTGTGTGAGCAGGTGGCGTGAGTTTTTAAGTGGTGTCTGATGAGGTGGCTTTGAGTGTTTAAGTGGTGTGTGAGCAGGTGGCTTGAGTGTTTAAGTGGTGGCTTGAGTAGGTTGAGTGTTGTTGTAGGTAATGTTACCGATGTTAAATATTGAAATGGTGACAATGTCACATGATGTAATTGTGTCAATGTCAAATAATGTAATGGTGTATGTGTCCAATAATGTTTTGGTGGCGTTGTCCAGTTAAGATGTAAGGTTAATGTGGTCAGTTGCATTGTGCGGTTGACATATGACGTGGTGGTGGTCAGTTGAATGTTACTAGTGTATAGAATTTAAAGTGGGTGCTTTGTGTCTTCAACTTAGGAGATGGACAAAAGTTCAAATAATCGATGCTTTCATATTTGATTCCCATCTCTACAATGGATTTAACGACACAAAGATGAGTCTGGCAGTCTTCAGTTCTCCAGCAGCCCTGTCTCTGCTGTCATCCTCGACCACCCGGTGGCTAGGCGCGAGGTGTTTCTAGCATCTCGACTATCTGGCAGGCAACCCTCTGACAGATATGAAATGATGACGTCAGAAATGTTGTTAAAGTTACGTGGTTGATGAAGACCGCAGATACGCATAACACAATGGGAGAATGTTTCTACGCAAGTAAAAGTGAGGCTATGTCTACACAACAAAGTGAGACTATGCCAGCACAACAAAGTGAGGCTATGTGTACACAAGTAAAAGTGAGGCTATGTCTACACAACAAAGTGAGGCTATGTCTACACAAGTAAAAGTGAGGCTATGTCTACACAACAAAGTGAGGCTATGACTACACAACAAAGTGAGGCTATTACTACACAACAAAGTGAGGCTATTACTACACAACAAAGTGAGGCTATGTGTACACAACAAAGTGAGGCTATTACTACACAACAAAGTGAGGCTATGTCTACACAACAAAGTGAGGCTATGACTACACAACGAAGTGAGGCTATGTCTACACAACAAAGTGGGGCTATGTGTACACAAGTAAAAGTGAGACTATGTCTACACAACAAAGTGAGGCTATGACTACACAAGTAAAAGTGAGGCTATGTCTACACAACAAAGTGAGGCTAAGACTACACAAGTAAAAGTGAGGCTATGTCTACACAACAAAGTGAGGCTATGTCTACACAACAAAGTGAGGCTATGACTACACAAGTAAAAGTGAGGCTGTGTCTACACAACAAAGTGAGGCTATGTCTACACAACAAAGTGAGGCTATGTCTACACAACAAAGTAAGGCTATGTCTACACAACAAAGTGAGGCTATGTGTACACAAGTAAAAATTAGACTATGTCAACACAACAAAGTGAGGCTATGTCTACACAACAAAGTGAGGCTATGTGTACACAACAAAGTGAGGCTATGTCTACACAACAAAGTGAGGCTATGACTACACAAGTAAAAGTGAGGCTATGTCTACACAACAAAGTGAGGCTATGTCTACACAACAAAGTGAGGCTATGTCTACACAACAAAGTGAGGCTATGACTACACAACAAAGTGAGGCTATGTCTACACAATAAAGTGAGGCTATGACTACACAACAAAGTGAGGCTATGACTACACAAGTAAAAGTGAGGCTATGTCTACACAACAAAGTGAGGGGCTATCTGTACACAAGTAAAAGAGAGGCTATGAGGCTATGTCTACACAAGTAAAGGTGAGACTATGTCTACACAAGTAAAGGTGAGACTATCTCAACACAAGTAAAAGTGAGACTATGTCTACACAAGTAAAGGTGAGGCTATGTCAACACAAGAAAACAAAGATAATGTACGTTGACTATTGATAAAACTATTGAAAGATTTCGGCTTGTTAAGTACTGGCAGAAAACATTCTAGCCAAAATTGGACTTCGGATTTCGGATTTCTCATATCTAGCATGCCACTAGCATACAGGTAATGGCAGAAATGACGAATGCTAGAGGACTTCGGACTTAGATATGCAGACGCTCCTTTTTGCAGAAGATAATTGCGTACACAGACGATGACAGATGATCTGTTGGGCAAGTGATGCAGGCCACGGCTATGAGGGTTCCACGCATTACATTACCCAGCCGCCTGCCTATTGTTAGGTGACCTTCGCATGGATTCGAACTCGTGACCATCGGTACGCCAGTCGAGCGCGCTTGCCACTCGACCACCGTAGAGGCAGTGGTTTACATCCTTGAAAATTTGATGTCCTTGGAATAGCACAAATTGTGCCACATAACTTCAAAAACTTTGATTGCAACTAAAGCAGGGGCGGATTAAGACTGCACGGGGCCCCGGGCTGCAATCAAACGGGGGCCCTATCCAGCCAGCGTCCCTTTAAATAAAATGATTGTTAACAGCTAATATAAGACTGTAACTACATATTAATAATGGGGAAAAAAACGAACACGAAGAAATAACTATTTGAAGTGTTTGCCGGTATGTTACAATTGAGTGTGATAACAAAAACATCAGTTTCCACTTCTGGGAGTCGAACCCGGCACGCTTGCATCATAAGCCATAACTCTCTCCACACGGCCAGCGGAGCTTGTTTAAAACGAGAAATTTTAAAAATATAAAGAATAATTTAAACTATGTTCTCTAAGGGAGGCAATTAAATCCAGTTGCAGATATAATAATTATTAATTTATTTTATATATTATATTTCCAAGGGTTCGTGCAAACATTTTTACACTTTTATTATAAAATATAAAAAGTTTGGGGGCCCCCAAACCGTCGGGGGCCCGTGGCTTTAGCCCGTTCAGCCCCCCCCCCTTAATCCGCCATAGAACTAAAGCACAGTATCCATAATCATGTAAGTGTTGAGCGTGGAACCTAAGAAAAGAAAACCGTTTGATAATTCAGCTCTGAGTTGTTGTTTTTTGTTTGTTTGTTTGTTTGTTTGTTTGTTTTAGTTGTGATAATTCAATGATGTATACTTCAAATGGTTACTCTAGCTAGAGAGAGGGCATGCATAGTGTTCTAATTTTCGATGGAAAGTAGGAGCGTTAGAAAGGGAGATTAGGTCGAATAAGGCGAGCTCCGACTTTCAGATATTCAAAGACTTTAAATTAATTAGTTTGTTAGCAAATAATTTTTCCAGGAAAAAGCAAAATTTCAGAACGTAAAATTTGTATCACATTCATGCATGTTTAGTTTGATAGCTCTGAATGAATACCTTTGAATACACTGTGAAATAATTCAACACAAGTCTTTATGTATGTTCTTGACAACAACTTTTAGTTTTTGAAAATAACAACAATAAATATTAATCATATAGACTAGATCTAGATCTACACATTGCTAAATTTTAGCGCAAAAATACAATTATACAAAAAGTAAGGTCATATTACAATGTTAAAAAACAAAGGAAATCTTGGCAAGTATGAATAGGTTCTAAAGTTTATAACATATTTTATTTTTTAATTTTTATTATTTATTTATTTTATTTTTTTTTTTTTTTTTTTTTTTTTTTTTTATT
>MUZC01000715.1:263679-282770 GCA_002072015.1 Radix auricularia | reverse complement strand
AAAAAAAAATTGAGCGCATTTCTTCGTGATAATGGATCTTTGCCCAGGTAAGGCGATGTTTTTTTTATTTTAAAAAAAATATTTCTTTTATGAATGGACCCAGTAACATAATGAAATTGAAAGGCTTCTAGACTCTATCAGAGGTGACTCCAGCGAGATTTTTCCCTGGTAAAACTTAACAAAATAATTTTTAATGGTATGGGGTATGAACCAATACACTACTATGGTTGTCTGTTCCTGAAAATGCCCCTGAACCTTTTCGGTTTAAGCTTTTTTTATCCGCGGGAAAAAATTGTGAGGCTACTAAATATAATGTACTCGAAAGTGAGTTCGCGTGGCTGCCTTAAATTGTATTAGATGGGTGAGAGTTGAGAAGATTTACTGTCGATATTAGTTTCGTGAGAGTGCAATATTCAGATGTATAGCTATATATTTGTTTTGAATGTGTCGACAGTTAATGTATGTTGATAAATGTGTCTATAACATATATGTTTAGTAAGAATATTGTCTGTAATATATATGTTTAGTATGAATAGTGTCTGTAACATGTATGTTTAGTAAGAAAACAAATTACACAGACTATTTGTGTAAGGAAACAATAAATTAAAGCTTTATTATCAACTAATACAAATAATGGTAAACGTTTCGGCTCATGCCTTCATCAGTACAAAAACAATTACATGTACTTACATATATATTCAAATTAAAACATATTAAATTCTATGTGATAAAATGAAAAGAAATGAAAGACAAAAATAAACACGGACATAGAATATAAGAAAAAGGAGTTAACAGTACTCCTATGAATAGTTGATGTGAATTTTATTGAAGGATGGCTTCCATCTTTATTTTATATGCAACCAATACCCATGATAGAGTCCACATGGAAAATAGACTCATAAAACGGTTTGGTACGTTGGCTCCATATGGAATTAACCAAATCCACAATTTTACATGACTGCAAAATCGTTTTCCCGTTGTGGTTTTCACTGTTACTTTAGATACTTCAACTTCCTCCTTTTTCTTATATTCTATGTCCGTGTTTATTTTTGTCTTTCATTTCTTTTCATTTTATCACATAGAATTTAATATGTTTTAATTTGAATATATATGTAAGTACATGTAATTGTTTTTGTACTGATGAAGGCATGAGCCGAAACGTNACATACAAAAAATATATGTTTTAGACAAATTTTTCATTATATATATACACACACACACACATATATATATATATATATATATATATATATATATATATATATATATACATATATAAATGTGTGTGTGTCTGTATGTATTTAGTATGAAAATTGTCGATAACATGTACTTTTAGTATGGTAATGTTAAGGCATGTCCATGTTTTATGATGCTAAGAATATACCTTGTTTGGTATTGTATGTTGTTGAGAGTAGGCGTGTTTAATATAGTATTCAGTGAATACTACGGTTAGTAGTGTATTGTGATTAGATTCCTATAGTACAATTTTGATGGTATGTAACATTATAGACACATATTTGAGAACGCTCGAGTTAAAAATTTAATCTAAATTTACATTGCAAAATGGACGGAGCTTGATCAGACTTGATACATTAGAACATGAAACTAGGGCTGTTAAAAGATTCATTTAAATTAAATCGTTAACTTTTGACAAATTAACGATTAATTAATCGTTAATTTCGTTTAAAACCAAATTAACGATTAATTAATCGTTAATTTCGTTTAAAACCAAAAATTAAAATTTATGATGTCATAAGTAACACTTATTAAACGTTCTTGTTTAAAATCTAAATAACACTGGAATGTCTCCTTTATATGGCATCGTTTAACCAGCTACGCAAAAAGACAATGATGTTAACACACGTTTGGTTCAAGTGATGAGCGGGTCTAATTGACAATATAACCAGCCGTGGTCTAATTGACAATATAACCAGCCGAGCTGAACGATCATTCAAGTGGAACTGAGGTCACTGGTATACACAAAACGGTCATGGCAAGTAATGCGATTTTATTTGATTTGATAAGTAAGTGAAGTGTTAGAACCATGGTAGGCAAACTTATTCAACATTTTGAACATTCCCGTCATCAATAGTTTAAAACCAAAAAGTTTGTGTAATCGTCTGGAAGTTAATTATTTATCGGCCGCTATTTTGTATTATTATTTCTTTTACTTTTTGACCTATATGTGATGGGTTGATTAATCGTTAAAAATAATTTAAATAATCGTTGAAATTTTTAAAGATTAATAAAGAAATTAATCGTTAATTTCCGCAGCCCTGTTTGAAATAAATATAACATTAAAATACTACAGGCATTGAACTTCTAATGTTTTTTTCCTTTAGAACCGGGGGCACAAATCTTTCTTTCGTAAAATTTGCAATAGATAGGGCATGGGGGCCCTCAGTATCATTTTTTTTCTTATAGGCTATTAAAAAAAGTTATGCATCCGATCAGTGTGAGAATTTGGGATATTGTTGAGTACACTCCCGAGTATTTTTCTACCATATTCTTAGAAATGACCACTCGTTTGTTTTCTTTCTTCCGAGATCGACGTAACGCGCGACGGATAGGCTTATAAATAAATGAAAGATAGATAAATAAATATTTATGATGCAATTAGAATAGAATAATGTTGAGCCTTCAAGATTACAAAGAAATGGCGCGTCGCTTAATTTAAATTAATGTAAATCACATGAAAATTAAAAAGTTGTTGTCTGAAGAGAATAAAGATATAAAAGTAACTTACAAAAAAAAAAAAAAAAAAAAAAAAACTATGTGTACATTCTGTCTAAATAAATGCACGCAAATACACATTTAATTTATTGTTTAATTTTATTATTTAAAATCTTATTTTATTTATGGGTCTTTCAAGACTTTCTAGTTTCACATTTGTTTTGATATAGATCTATATTGGATTTGGGTTCAGTTATTTTTTTAAACTATTATTGAATTTGATTTTTTTTTTTTTAATATCTTTTTTTTTGAGTTTTGGTGTTTGACAAAAAATAATTTAAAAATCTAAATTTGAATTTGAGTTCGGTTTTTTGTTTGAAACTGATCGCGTATTTGAGTTCTGAAATTTTTAAAAGCTAATTTTAGATTTTATTTCCAGTATTTAAAAAAAACCCCAACAAATATTGAATTAGATTTCAGGTATTTTTTTGAGCATGCCAAGTATCACGTCAGGGGATGATAAGCGACAACCGTTAACCGGAAACGTTCCGAGTGTGTATGGTCTGTAACCCGATGACCCAATGGAAAGGTCAACGGTCACGGGCTGGGAGGTCGACGCCCGCAGCACTGGACAACCGCGGGAAACAGTTGGGCGTGGTAGCTGGCCAGACTGGTTTGTGTGTGTGAGGGNGGGGAGGGGAGAAGATACTACAGGCGTAAAGACGGGAAGAAAGCCCTGTCTGTTTGCTGGTACTTAGTCACTGGATCACATGACTTTGAAAACGGTTTCAAACAGGGCAGATTACTGGTGGGAAATCGACTTTTTATGTTGGTCGCTTTAGGATCGCTCCCCTTTGAGAATGATTGCTAACGAACAATTGAGGAGTTGATGATATTGTTCTGGAAACTTTCACTGCGGTAACTTCGCCATGAGGACCACTTCATGGCAGCACACCTTGATTTGATTTTTTCCCCCCATAAAATATTTGTTGAGTTAAAGGTAGTTTACTATCCCAATCAATTCATAGCTATGTGATGGAGACGAAAAGAGAAAATTGCCAGTCTAAAAGTTGGCCAATGAACGTGTGCCTTTCAGAAAGCGTTGGCCTTGATCTTTAGTGTCCGTCGTATTGTTAGGAAATAGGAAATGAAGTCCGTCACGAGACTTTATAACACTCCATTTGAAAGAACAGGAATCGTTATTGGGCTTAGTGCTAACGACGAATATCAAATTCTTAGGATATTTAAAGATTAATGGATAATATAATTCAAGACATTTAAAAAATATTTTTTTCAAACTAACTCAATTTTTTCTATAGGGGCCGTCCATAAAGTACGTCACGCCACTCACGCTCCACAGGAGGGGAGGGGGGAGAAAGGGTGTGACCGTTTATGACACGGGGGAGGGGGTGTCCACCATGTGTGACTTCACGGGGTTTTTATTTTAAAATTTAATTATTTAGTTAATAAAAATATATTTTTGTACAAAAGTGTGACGTACTTTAGGGGGGGGGGGTCCGAGATTTGTGACAATTTGTGACAGGGGGAAGGGGTGTTAAAATTGTCGAAAATAGCGTGACGTACTTTATGGACGGCCCCATTAGAGATCTCGCTACATCAGAAATATTTATCATCAAGACTTTTTAAATATCAAATTTAACTTTTCCTCTACTATAACATTAATATTGTTATTTTTCTTGTTTTCGAAGTGCAGTATTTGTTGTTGTTGTTTTTTTCTTCATGAAATATTTGTACTCGTTCGACCCGTTCACTGTAGACCGTTGACCTCTGGTGCTTGAAAGTTGACTCCAGGCTAGGAGTAGAAGGCGGGTCCATGCACGAAATCTGATCGTCTTTGTTGCTCTGTGTCCTCCAGTCCACTCCGCTGCCATTGTCTGCTGATATTAAATGCTATGGACACAAGCAAACGGTGCACTCTGTGGCCAGATCGTCAGTCATTAATAATTTGTAACCTGGCTTTGACGGTTAACTTCAGGGGCCATAATCGCTGGCCATCTCTAGGCCACAAGACACGTGCACTGACCCAGTGTGCCAGCATCAACCGACGGAGGTTTGATATTACAGTCTTTACATTTACAGCACTGACCTCTGACTCTGGCCAGAAGCTTTACACAAAATATATACATACACACAGATTAAAAACAATGTTGTTTATTATAGCTGACTCTTCTGGTGTTTCATTCTCATCAATTTATCATTTTCTTATTCACTTTGTAAAGAAACATCTGATTTAATAAGTTATTTAAGAAGGGGGCGCGACTACACACAGACCAATTACACGGGAAGTTATTGTTAGAATACGGGGCAGTCTAATGCGTAATTTTTTAAAGGATTTCTCAAATCTTTTTTTTAAAAATTACATCCTTTAAAAAGTGCAGGTGACACACAACCATACTGTCTAAGTAAGTTTGAGGCATCATCGCAAAGACCCTGATTTAGAGTCGTGTGCTTTGATTTTGATGATCAAATTTTGTAGCTCAGCTGTGTCAAGATACGCGTCCGTTTGACTGCCCCGACCGTCAGTCTGTGTGATGTTGTTGGCAGCTAATGACGTGAATGAAGAGTTGGAGTTACGTAGTCATAAATAAGACTATTGTTAAAATACTCTGACTTGAGAATTTTTGTAACATGTATAATCATTCAGTTTGATTAGAATAAAAAATAATTTATTGCCAAGTAACTTATAAACAGTTCCTTACGTATGCAGAGCCGTATTTACATCATTTTGGGCCCCTGGGCAGAGAAATAGTGTTGGGCCCCTGCCCTGGGAAGAGAAATAGTGTTGGGCCCCTGGGCAGAGAAATAGTGTTGGGCCCCTGGGCAGAGAAATACTGTTGGGGCCCTGGGCAGAGAAATAGTGTTGGGCCCCTGAGCAGAGAAAAAGTGTTGGGCTCCAGGGCAGAGAAATAGTGTTGGGCCCCTGGGCAGACAAATAGTGTTGGGCCCCTGGGCAGAGAAATAGTGTTGGGCCCCTGGGCAGACAAATAGTGTTGGGCCCCTGGGCAGAGATATAATGTTGGGCCCCTGGACAGAGAAATAGTGTTGGACCCCTGGGCAGAGAAATAGTGTTTGGCCCCTGGGCAGAGAAATAGTGTTGGGCCCCTGGGCAGAGAAATAGTGTTGGGTCCCTGGGCAGAGAAATAGTGTTGGACCCCTGGGCAGAGAAATAGTGTTGGGCCCCTTGGCAGAGAAATAGTGTTGGGCCCCTGGGCAGACAAATAGTGTTGGGCCCCTGGTCAGAGAAATAGTGTTGGGTCCCTGGGCATAGAAATATTGTTGGGCCCCTGGGCAGAGAAATAGTGTTGGGCCCCTGGGCAGAGAAATAGTGTTGGGCCCCTGGGCATAGAAATAGTGTTGGGCCCCTGGGCAGACAAATAGTTTTGGGCCCATGGGCAGAGAAATAGTGTTGGGCCCCTGCGCAAAGAAAGATTGCACCCTTCCTCCCCTCGCAGAAAAAAAATAAATATACATAATATATATAAATAAACATATTCCCCATCGGGTCCCTATGCTCGTGGGCCCCTGGGCAAATGCTCAACGGGCCTATGCGTTATGATGACCCTGTATGTCTGGATGTGTTGAAAAGCATACACTAACAATGAGCTTGAGTGATAATCTTGAGGGAAAGATGCAAGATTTAAATCACACATTATAACAACATATGTTATTCCTTGACTAAGATGTAAAAGTAGATCGGGCTTTTGCATCAGACAGGAGAAAACAAAGAAACAAATATTGAAATTTCCTTAATTAAAAAAACAACTAACCTTGCACGTACAGTTACAGATTACATATTGCAATAAAAATTGTTTAAACTTGAAAATATCGACTAAGTTATAAACGGAAATGAACTTGTGAAAATTATTACCGATATTAAATACGAATCACGAACAGACATTAAAATATTAACCGGAACTGGTCAATCTTAAAAATGATTTTCAGCTAGCAAGCCAGGTAGTCAGCAAGCTAGTCAGCCATTACATGAGCCATGCATCATGCATGTCCTGTTTTCCTTTAAATTAAAATTTTAAAAAACGAAATAGAAAAATCAGACTAGCAGCCTTTAATAATTAGGGCAACTAATTATTTCTATTTCATTTGGATAATTACTTATTTGAGCTTGTGCCATGAAAATTCTATAGACAATAGAAGTTGGCATTGTGTGAGGGCAAATGTTGCGACAAAGATTTGTATAGGCCACGTCAGAGTAGGAAAAAATGATTAATGAAATTATACATCATCAATTATATTATAGCGGCCAAATCAGTTTTTAGATAAACATTCATTATTTTGTACTAAACCACAGATTTGGTTGAAAAACAAATTTATAAATGTCTCAAAATTTAAAAGGACCATTGAAATAAAAATCCATTTGTTTACAAGGGAAGACGGTTGACATCTGATGTAATCATGGACTTCTTGTTGACATATGATGTAATCATGGACTTCTTGTTGACATCTGATGTAATCATGGACTTCTTGTTGACATCTGATGTAATCATGGACTTCTTGTTGACATCTGATGTAATCATGGACTTCTTTTTGACATCTGATGTAATCATGGACTTCTTGTTGACATATGATGTAATCCTTGACTTCTTGTTGACATCTGATGTAATCATGGACTTCTTGTTGACATCTGATATAATAATGGAGTTCTTTTTTCTAAAAAACTATTTAGCTCCCATATAGAATTTTAAATTGTTTGTTAGTGTGGGGAAATAACGGTTCTAATATTGTCGGTGTCACGAAATAAGTCCCCCCCACCCCCAAATAAAGTCTCCCCCCCCCAGAAGTTTTAATTTAAAACAAGTGTCCGTGGGAGAAATGGTTTTAAAGTAAAGTCGAAGTGGTTAAAATGAAACCGTACCTTAATAATTAATGACATTAAATTATAGATTAAGGTTTTATTGTAATTTTACTACATGCCTTTGTGTAAGATTATTGGAAATTTAAGAATCATTAGCTTAGCCAGTGGCGTAACAAGTTGAGGTCACGTGACACATTTTGGGTGTCTCTAACTGACAAGTGTTAAAATTAAAAAAAAAAAAAAAAACAAGAAACACTAGTTGAAAGCATAGATAATTATAATCAATAAGGTCACACGTTCAAACAATCAGTGACGTTATGGCTAATGTTAGTGTCACACGTTCAAACAATCAGTGACGTCATGGCTAATGTTAGTGTCATACGTTCAAACAATCAGTAACCTTATGGCTAATGTTAGTGTCACCCGATACGGTTGACTGAGCCTTAACGCATTTGGTGTGTGTGACTATGCCGTATCTCGGAACATTACCAAATTATGACGTCATAAACACAAACCTTCCTTTACACTACAAACGTTTGCCTATATGCACAATTGATGAGCAACAAAATTCAATGTCGTGGGATTCAATCACTATTTTTTTTTTTTTAAATTTTGTTAAACGAAACTTTAGAAAGCAGTTTTTATTATTGTACAACATTCGGAGCTGTTTTCACAAGGGTTGATCACATCCTCCTCTCACCTGTCTGGCTCCGCCACTGCCATAAATGCTATTAAAGTAAGTATGAGTGACTAAAATGAATAATAAACTTATAATTTCTCTTTATTCTTGATGATTTGTTAAAGGGGCCGTCCATAAATGACGTCACGCACCTAGAGTGAAAAAAAAAAGGGGGGGGGTCAGACTTTTGTGACCATGCGTGACCAGAGGGGAGGGGGGTTGAAGAAATGTGACGTCACATCAAAAGAGTAACTTTAAATAAAACATCCACCGATATTTGGTCACATGCAATTTATTTAATGACTTAAAATATTTTTGTATTTAAAAAAATAAAATAAATCAGTGCTTCTCAAAGTGCCTGTCGATAGGCCCTCAGACACTGGTTGGCGTATGTTATCAAGTCATGAAAATTAAATCTAATTATAATCCTGAAGTTTGAGAAACCACAAGAGAACTTATGAAATTGTTACCCTGCGCCGTTTGATGATGACATCAAAGCATTTGTGATGTCACTGCAGCTTCGTTTGGTTCACTTAGGCAGGAGTCTGCGAACATTTTAGCCCGTTACTCCCTAATTATAAAAGTTTATGAGTGCGTTATTCCCACCTCGCCCCCGAATCTGCAACTGGTGAGTTTTACAAGCATCACAAATGTCTTTAAAAAAATGATCTGAATAGGATTATGTGTATAGTCTATATTTTAAGTCAAAAGGAGATGGAATATCCAAATTTTTATTTGTGTGTGTGTGTGTAAGGGGGGGGGGTAATTTATTTGATATAATTTTAAACGTTTTAAGTTTGATATATTTGTTCGATTGGTCCTCTGGTCAAACATCGCTGACCATTATAGATATAATAATTAATGTGCCGATTCAAAATTATTCAAATTATTCATTAACTTTATTGAATGCATTAAATTCTTGACATCGCAATTCGAGAGGAGCAGTGGCAGCGTTAGGTAAGCGCGGGGCCTAGTGCCAGCAATGACATAACATTGCACGGGTTTGTACTGAAGAACCCCATTTTTTAAAAGAGAATCTCAAATATCTATTTTAAAGTAGACTTTCCTTCTGGCCATTAATACAGTATACTGTTATTACTTCATTGTTTATTAAACTTATAACATTTGTACACGCAATCTGAATAAGCTTTTCTATCCAATTTACAAATTTTGGAAAATAAAAATGTTATGGACCAACTAGACTTGGATCACGTGTGCGATGTCCAACACAAATGAGGGATAACCTTTCACATTTTTCCATGACAACCCCCTCCCCCCCCACCCTCACAATCAACTCACTAAAATTAGTCGCGGTTCCGATAGGAAAAACTTTTAGGAAGAGTTCGTACTGGAAATTCCTGGATTGGAAAAACCAACTATTCGAATTGATTTTACATTTTGAGCGTTAGTTTTCACGATGTGAAGAAAATCTTTGCTTAAAATGACATGTCCCTAACTGAAAGGGGTCGAAAAATGTAGACCCCTTACCCACTCCCACCCCTACACCTTAGGAAAAATAAACTTAAGAACCCCGGCCATGCCTGTGCCATAAAAATTGTTGTGTCAATAGTTATTTCCTGTTTATGGGGGACCCACTCGGGCTCGTCGCTGCGCTGTCTATTGACACAACGTAATATTAAATAGCCAGTAGGTCATGGCCAAACAATGGACAGGCATGGCGGAATGCTGCGGTCCGCGGTTTAAAACCCTGTCTTAAGGCCCCCGTGTCTGCTGTGTTGTTTTGAGCGGGATGGGGCACTTTCACCTGCAGATAAAGGCCCGCAATCCTGTGTGGGTGAGTGCAAAATGTGAAAATTGTTGAAATAGCTGGCGACGTTGACATCGCAAACAGAAGTGTTCTGACCTCAGCTGTGTGCTGAATGGGTGGAGTTCGAACATTCCAAGAGCTGAGAATCTTCTCTTGAATAAGTAAAAAAGTCAAACAAAAAATAAAAAGCGCGCAACTTTATGTTAAAAGTTTGGTAAACAAAGCAAACAATCATTTACATGAGTTTAAAATATTTTTAAACAAATAATTTTCAAAGGATGTGAAAATGACATTGAAGTGAAAATAGCGAATACATTTTTTTTCTAAATATGAATTACAAAATTAAAGTTTATTATTGATAACTAATAACTTGTATTCTTTTATTTAAAATTGTTTAAATTTAAACATGCTATAATGCTGTATTAACGGTGTTAATGAAGCTTAGGACGCAATAATCTTCTGTATAGAAGGAGCATCTGTAACTGATCAGATAAAACTATTAGGACCCTTGCGAAATTTACCCACAATACCTCCTACCCATCGTCGTTTTTATGGTGGTCACGTCAAAGAAATTCAGATTTTGACCATTATAAAGCCTGAAAGAGCAGATCACCCCCCCCCCCATACACATAATTAAGAAGAATTGAAAAATAAATTAGTTTCACCAAATTAGAGCTTGAAAAGGACGGGGAAAAGACTGGGTGAGAGTTGTTGTAATATAGACCTAAGATGTCAACTTGGTGAGATATGT
Organism: Radix auricularia; assembly: GCA_002072015.1. NCBI lineage: Eukaryota > Metazoa > Mollusca > Gastropoda > Lymnaeidae > Radix > Radix auricularia. The sequence goes on along the minus strand of MUZC01000715.1, from coordinate 272,068 downwards.
TGTAGTAATATAGACCTAAGATGTCAACTTGGTGAGATATGTTGTAGTAATATAGACGGGGCAGTGTACCAGATGACCCCAAGACAAACTCCGTACATGGAACAAGACGAATCTAGGTTTAGAACCTCAGATTATAAGCAGGGATTTGTAATACAATATTCATTGCTTTCTATAACTTCTATATTTTGCACAAAAATCCACCTCACATAACCAGCCGAAGACTTTCCCAATGTCGAGAGGCGATTTTTCATATCTCCAACAAAATAAATATTTCATGGTACTAATGCACACAATGTCTTTGCTTTATTAATATACACGTACAATCTGTCAATGTGGTATTGGTGAGACCAGATGACTCGTCTGACTTAACACCCTCCCCCCCCCCGCAACCTCCCGTGGACAGGCCAGGAGTTTTGTTGTGGTCCCCACCTATAGACAAAACATTTTTTTTATTTCTGGACGTCAACTGGGTAAACAGATTACGCCACCTGACGTCATAGCTTGCGATGAGTCACACGTAGTGTCACGTGTCTGTGAAGTCACGTGGACAAGTGGGCGTGGCCAGGTGAGTGAATGGATTGTCTGTTGATGTTGATGACTCCGTGGGCGGATCTTTTAATGAGTCCCCGTGCTTAGGTTCAGTCAGCGGCCAGTCACTCACCCATTGAAATCGAATGAGATGAAATGGTTTATGGTGGGGACTAGTATTTCATTACAGGGGCGTCACATTGGATTTGATGTCATTAAAGATTCCTAATGAAAGTTTGACGGACACCTCGAGGTCAATGCAGCCCGAAGGACACATCAATCTATACAGCCCGGTGGACACATCAATCTATACAGAAGCTAATCGGACTGGTCCATTGTGCAATTTTAAGAATTAATGTTGACCTAATTGTTTTCAAACAGTCGACTTAACTACACTGCCTTATAGCTTTTCTCTCTCCCCCCACATACATTTCTTCGTCTCATTTGCTTATGTAAATAAAACACGTGGTTTAATCACTGATGTTTTAGAAGCAGCCCAAATTAAACCACCATTCCATCTCATTTATTTTCTTGGCAAGTTACAACAATCGCAAATCGAAATGATTGATATTTCTACAATTACAAGGTTATTTTTGGAAATCTGAAGCTATATTTGGATATTTTAAGCTATTTTGAAGCATTTGAATTGTACTTTAATCTACGATAGCTGTTCAGATAACACAACATTCACAGTCAGCCAACAATCAAGGGCGATATCAACTGATGGATTCATTAAGCCAAACTTTTAGAGACGTCAATAAAACTACATGGAATTAAAGCAGGTCCAAAAGAGGATGACGTCAAAATATAATGGAGAACGAAGACACGACTTAGATAATAAAAAATAATAATTACAATTATAAGATAACAAACATATCTACGCGTTTAACGTGTCGAATGTTCCTTCAGTTAATCATTGTGTAATATATTTCTGTTGTCTACAAACTGATTTCGATTATTCCATTGTTTAGTGGTTTCCTAAAGACCGTAGTTTATGAGTTGAAACCCGCTTTAATATATACTAGATAAAAGGGTCTGTGTATTGAAATGTGTTATAAACGTTTCACGATGTATGAAATGTTCTTGAAATTTTTACCTCACATTTCTCAGAAATTGTATACAAAATTTCTACGTATAGGCAGATTGCGCCATCTTTTGTACAAACATTCTTCCTGTAACACACCAGGTTACATGTTGCTCGACGCGACATTTGGCAGAGGCCACACCAGAAATGTCACCAAAGTTGTTGCACTTTAAATGAAATTGAATTTTCGTTTTCGTTTGATTACTTTTCTTAACCCTTGATTTTTTTCTTTTGAAACGCCACTCCCTCGGGAGAGACGATTTAAGTAAATGCACGAGAAACACGGAAAAACTTTTACTATCATCGAGGCCGAGAGCGAATTATTTGCTTAGAGGGACTTTTGTCTAGCTAATATTTCAGATCATTCACAGCGATCAAAGTTTAAATGATTCTGACATCTTCCCCTCGTCCAGATAACATAACCTCGTCTTCTCCTCGGCTATGCTTACCAATCAAGGGAAGTGCACGGTCTGTTAGTCTCACGAGCATAACCACATGGCTCTGAGTGCGACAAGGGGCCGGAATAAGGAAACATTTTTAATGGACGACTACAAAAGGGGCTCTTCTCGTGGGCTCCGTGGGGTTCCCTCAGGCCGACCTTTTAGTTAAATGGATGATGTTTTTCTTTTCTTTTCTTTCAGAATCATTAACAAAAATATCACGTGATTACGGAACGATGTCTGGTCTCATTTTGTTTTGTCGTTTTTCTCTTTGTCGGTGTTCGTACTGTTGCCTTTGATAGTCGTCTATCATTGTTTATTTTCTCATCGTCGGTGTACCAATTGTCGGTTTTCTCATTGTCACCTTTCATTGTTGTCCATCATTGTCGGCGTTTTCTTTGCCGGTTTTCTTTCTGTCGGTGTTCTCATTTCTCGTTGCTCTCATTTCTCATTACTCTCACTGTCGGTGCTCTCCTTGTCGGTGTTCTCACTGTCGGTTCTCTCCTTGTCGGTGTTCTCACTGTCGGTTCTCTCCTTGTCAGTGTTCTCATTTCTCGTTGCTCTCATTTCTAAGTGCTCTCACTGTCGGTGCTCTCCTTGTTTGTGTTCTCACTGTCGGTGTTCTCACTGTCGGTGCTCTCCTTGTCGGTGTTCTTACTGTCGGTGCTCTCCTTGTCGGTGTTCTTACTGTCGGTGTTCTCCTTGTTTGTGTTCTCACTGTCGGTGCTATCATCGTCGGTGTTCTCACTGTCGGTGTTCTCACTGTCGGTGCTATCATCGTCGGTGTTCTCACTGTCGGTGTTCTCACTGTCGTGTTGTCATTTCTCGTTGCTCTCAATGCCGGTGCTATCCTGGTCGTTGCCATCATTGCCCCTGCTCCTACTGTCATCGCCGCCCTTCTATGTGTTATCATTGTTGTCTTTTACTTTCAGTTATCTTTATTTATTCTTAATGCAGTTGCTATTAGTGTTCTGTAAAGTTAGGTACCACAACAATCTATTACCGTCACCGCTAGCATCTCTGCTTAAGGTGATACATGATATAAAAGTGCTACCAAAACTCTACCCAATATTTCACCCCCCCCACACACACACAATACTCTATTACTGTCACCGCTAGCATCTCTGCTAAAGATGATACATGAGATAATAGTGCTACAAATCTCTACCCAATATTTACACCCCCCCCCCAATGTTACCTGACAATGTTACCAAAGCTCAAACCCACCGCTAACTGCTCCACTTGGCTCAATGTCTCTGGACCTCAAACCTAATGAATGAACAGCACTAGCCCCCTGTGCCTGGGTTTGTTGGTAGTGGCCGTGATACCGTGACAGGTCAAATGCAGGTCACGACACGTTGTCGGACAATGACCTTCCTCGCCCCCTCTTCCCTCCCCCCCCCCAACCTCCTTCCTGTCTGTCTCCAGATATCACCCGTCTTGAGCTGTATTTGTTAGATACAAGAAGTCTTATTAAATCATACTTGTCTTTTGGAGTTGGTTTGATTTTTATCTTATATTATTTTTATCTTATCTTATCTTATTTTATCTTAACTTATACTATACTATAATTCTTTACGAATCAAATTTAATTTTTAAAAGAATGCGCCGAACCGCTTCACATATTGATCTACGCTTGTTGCTAGAATAATTTTTTTTTTATATTTGATGCTTAAACTGGTCATTTAAAAACCATAACTGGACAATTTAAATCCTTATTTACTGCTTTTAGGGGTGATGTTAAAATTCACATGTGCCATCCTTTTAAGTTAACTTTAATATAATATGTAGTCAATGTAGTTTAAAAAAGGTTTTGATTATTTTAAATATGAAAAAAGTACAACGCACTTATTTAACATTATTACTCATTATTATTAGTTTTCTGGGCTCGAAAAGTATATGAAAACAAATCTATTTACAGTAATTTATAACCTTTTTTATTCAAAATTTCCCGAGGGGCCGTCCATATAGTACGTCACGCTATTTCTGACCATTTTTAACTCCCTGTCACAAACTGTCACAAATCTCGGCCCCCCCCCCCCCTTTCTAAAGTACGTAACACTTTCGTACAAAAATATTTTTTTAAATTGACAAAATGATTAAAATTCAACATAAAAAGTCGTGACGTCACATATGGCCGGACACCCCCCTTCCCCTGTCACTAACTGTCACACTTTCTTACACCCCCCCCCCAATCTGGAGCGTGACGTACTTTATGGCTGGCCCCTACTACCACATAAATCATTACATTTCATAACACCATTCATCTTTCTTCCTCAGAATTAATGTTATTGCAGAACCCTGTCAAACATGATAACCTTGAGATAAATACAAAATACACAAACAAATTGTGATATTAAAACAATAAATTAGAGCCTTAATGAACAAATAAAAAAGTGCATTACGGTACCAAATTTAAAAAAAAAAATATTTATAAATCGATACGGCTAACCTTTGACCTCTTCACTCTATACCTGCAACCTGATCAAGGTATCATGTGAGTATAGATAATTACTCAACGGATTTAAATAGATGAAACATTGAAATTCATTCTTCAAAATTCTTTATTTGATATTGTATTTAATTAATATACTTTTTATAAATATTTCTAGATAACGGTTTTTAAAGCTGTACCCCACAGTGGTTCTGTATAACTAAACAACAGCGTTGAAAATGTGTTGGTCATGGCAAGGTCAAAATTTGTAATTATTTTCCGTGCAAATTAAATACGGATCTGAATTCTGTGTGAGGAGACCACCTTTTAGTCCCACCGAATATCTGCCGCTTACATAATGCAATCAAAACTATTCTATTTACTATTTACACTACATAACCAAAGTTTAAAATACACAGTTTACACCATAACCTTTACACCATACTGAATACACAATGCTTTTTACATTATGCCTTATGCCCCATAACATATGCACCCCACCATTTATACTTTACAATTTACAATGCCTTCTAAAGCCGACGAAAGCATAATATTAACGTTTTTGTTAATTACACTACTATATTAATGTGTACTATTGACCGCTTATACTATAGCATTTCAACTGTACGCTGTACAATACTCCGCATATATACACTACATATACACTGTCATTTAACGCTGTAGGCTCTAAACTCTAAACATTACAAACAATTTAAGCCGCACCTATAATAATTCATACACAGAGCTCTGAAATAGTGAAAAAGTAATTACTTGTGCACTCAGTAAAATCCTTTTGTTTTGTTTGGGGGGGAGGTGGGGTGGGGTATGAGGACGAAGTTAGACCAACAGTCTGAGGCAAGATTGAAATTTAACAGACGTTAAAAAACGCCCGAACTACGAATAGATAACATATTCCAACCAACCCCTCTGACCGCTTCTCCTATTTCCTAAGTCCATGGACTAAAGGGAATGAATTAAACATCACGTCTTGACGTAAGGACACCGAGTTATTGCCCACACCCGGAGGTCAATCTCTCCGCCTACAGCTTCCGTTTATTATCACCCTTTGTTGGAGGGGACGTGTGTTGTCTCCCTTTAACGAGTTAGCATTTAAAACCCCTTAATCCTGTTATACATTGGTTCGCAATCGCATTTATTTCTTCCCACTCCACAACGTATTCTAACTAGGGCTGCGGAAATTATCGATTAATTTCTCGATTAATCGGTAAAAGTTTTCATCGATAAAAATTATTTTAATAGATAAAATAGTGATTAAATTTAAAGAAAATGTTTTAAACATTTTTACGATTTTTTAATAAATAATAAATTATTTATAATTAACAATAGTTAGCTTTATTTACCTACAAACTTCTCCATTGAAAAAAAAAGATTTTTAAAGTGTAAACTTTAAAGTAAAGCTGTTTTTATAATTTATAAGGAAAAATGATATAAAAAATTAAACATTGTATTTACTTTATTAACAATAACAAAATTTAAATTCATTGACATTATGTTGAACTACTTATATTTAAATTTAAAAAGTGTCAATTGTCCGTTTTTTGTTATTTCCCTTGAAAATTTCAGTTTGATGACGTCATACATCTTAATTTTAGCTTTAATAAAATTATCGATTAATTATTCGGTAATTTTTCAAAAGTTAACGATTAAATTTAAATTAATCGATAACAGCCCTAGTTCTAACACAACAAAACTAGGATGAAATACTCGTTTACCTTTTTTTTTTCTTTCAACAATTTCAAGTAGATAACTTGAGTCATAAAATTTGTTAGTGGAATGATAAAGTTACATCTGTTAATGATCTAGTACTGGAGTGCTAGTAACACCAGTGACAGTTCCACTGTATGTGTCACTATATGTTTTAAAGTTATGACTGATACGTTTCCGGTGGTGTTGAAAATTCTGGGTGACCACTGAAGTTAACACACGTGTATACAAATACATTATTCGTTACTTCCGCTTTAAGTTGCGAGTTTCTTAAATATATAACCACTACTTACTCCCAAACACAAATCCCCCAAAAGTCAATTGTTCAGCCAACCCCGCGGTCGCAATCCTCCAATTAGAACATTTTCCTCAGAGCATTTATTTCATGATCCGGCCATTGGATACGTTGCTTTTATGACCTGATAACATTTTTTCACCCGTTCGGTCCATCAAGTTCGAAAACACTCTAACAAAAAAATAATATTTCTTTTTATTACTTCTATAAAATGGAAATCAAAACGCCTAATTATTCACTAACGAGAAACTTGAGTCAATTTCTTGCTAACTAAATCCCTTAAGTTATAGGGGGGGGGGACGCCATGTAGTTTTTTTAGTCTGTGGTCTACATTTACATATAATCCTATATTCACCGGCTACAATTAGAGTAAAGTCTAACAGCCACAAGATCATTCATTGGTTTCAAGTTTCCTGACTCAAGTCTGTTCCCGGAGTAAAATATACCGGAGTAAAATATACCGGCTTGTGCCCGTCGCATGAAGATCCTAATAGGAATATTTTCAAATGTTTGTTCATTTTTTTTGGTATAATAAATACAAGTCCACAATTTCGTGATTTTTTTCGGCTTTGTAATAAACAGGTACAATGTGTATTTCTTAACAAAAAAGTGTGGACAGTCATGATCCATGATACAAAAGATCCAGTATACGAAAAGCCACAGGAAGAATTTTGTGTTCCAAGTTATATATTAAAAAAAAATCCAAGATACGAAAAAAACGTACAGCTGCCAACACCGGACATAACGTGACGTCATTGAACAGGCCAATAACAACTCTGCTATCCTACTGGTCAATTCCAGCCCTATTGCTGTGTCCCGTGTCGCAACTGTGTGTTTCTGCGTGTCATGCAAGCTTTATTTACTGTGTAGTTTGTTCCGTGTTTGTGTCCTAAATTCGTGAATATTTTTGTGAAATATTCGGAAAAGCGTATTTTTATGGCCATGGCTTCAAACAAATTAATCATCTCATTTCATTTATTATGAAATTTTACTTGTTTTATTAATATACATGTATTTGTTTTATTATGTGTCTTTTTAAGTATTGAAGAATCCTACTTTATTTTTCTATAGTTTACCATGCCTTGATATTTTTCATATTTTAGTGTTGTTTTTGTGTTGCTTGGAACGGATTTGGTATTTTACAAATGACATGTAATTCTTTGTTCGAGATACGAAAGATCCAAGATTCAAGATACGAAGGCCTGCCCGGAGCGGATTAATTTCGTACCTCGGGGTTTCACGGTATGTATATATAGTTATGATCCAGAAACATAGAATCAAATAGTAAATAACAAGAAACATAGAATCAAATAGTTAATAACAAGAAACATAGAATCAAATGCTTAAGAACGAGAAACATAGAATCAAATGCTTAAGGTTATTAAGAACAAGAAACAGAATCAAATAGTTAAGAACAAGAAACAGAATCAAATAGTTAAGAACAAGAAACAGAATCAAATAGTTAATAACAAGCTTGTCCATGGGACATATTTTTCTGTCCCATCCCATCCCACCCCATGGCAATTTATGCCTGTCCCATCCCATCCCATGGGACGTTTCCCATGGGAATCATTCCCATGGACAAGCCTGGTTAATAACAAGAAACATAGAATCAAATAGTTAGTAACAAGAAACATAGAATCAAATAGTTAGTAACAAGAAACATAGAATCAAATAGTTAACAAGAAACATAGAATCAAATAGTTAGTAACAAGAAACATAGAATCAAATAGTTAGTAACAAGAAACATAGAATCAAATAGTTAGTCACAAGAAACAGAGAATCAAATAGTTAGTAACAAGAAACATAGAATCAAATAGTTAGTAACAAGAAACATAGAAGGTACCACAACAATCTATTACCGTCACCGCTAGCATCTCTGC
>MUZC01000715.1:231685-252646 GCA_002072015.1 Radix auricularia | reverse complement strand
GACTTATGAGCAAAGTGTGAACCGGAGGCACAGAGTGTAAGTCAATACTTACCTCTCAATGGAGTAAGTCAAACTGTCCGGGGGTGGGGGTGGGGGTGGGGGGAGGGGCGGTGGGCCAATGTTCATCGCTTAGCTCAACTCATCTCACAGAATTTCAACTTTTCACCTGCTAACTAGCATTACCATCATAAAAGCAATGTTCAACTTTGAAAGTTCCTCGAATCCCGTCTCATCATCGGGCCTTTGTTTTCCGTAAGCACACACCGAGTTTTTGAACCCGACTCTCAGAATGATTTGTTCAACATACTGGAGTCGTGTTTTAAATAATAACATCACTGAGCTCGGGACATTCTCGAAGGGAGTTGATTTAGACGGCGACAGACGTGATGTCTAGAACTCAGTGTTTCTCAAATTGTGGACAGTCAGAGTCTGTCACTTGTGACGTGAGATTTTCAAAACACAATTTAAATAGCAAGTTTCCTTAAATCTAACTGTAAAATAAAACTACGAATTAATAAATAGATCTAGAGGTTTAAAATAAAAGATTTGTAAAAATGACGTTTTTATAAGTGGATTAAATAGAAGAAATTAATCTAAAACTTAAAAGTTCAAGTTCTTTGATTTAAGTTGACTAAAAACGTGGGGCGGGTGCTTATGAGGTTCAACATATGCAGTTCACTCATTCTCTCACTTATAGATTTCTCTTTTGCCTTCTTAATTATACATCTTTAATTTTTATATAAAACGCCGATCTTTGTGTTGTATATCTAAATTAGAATGGGATTTTGAAGCACTGACAACAGTAGCACCATTAGTTAAATCATTATACCTTGAAACCTTAGAGGATAGATAGAAGAACCAAGAGTAAATTAATAATTATGCATAAAGCAATTAATTCTAATTTAGAAATACAACACAAAGATAACTTAATACCAGTGCTTTTTTTCTATCGAAAAATGTTTGGGAACTCATTTCACTTTTTTTTTTTTGTGAGTCCCCACTGTAAAAAGGACTTACAGTAAGTAAAATGCCAACTATTTATTTAAATATACACGAATCTGGTCAAAAAAATGTATGGGAACTCAAGTCTGTATCGATTCCGTACTACAGCTTCGATTGATTCCTCAATAAGTAGCTATGCAGGGTTCAGTGAGGGAAGAAATGCGTCATTTGAGTTATCTGCCTCTATCCACGTCTTTGGGTAATCCTAATGTAAACCACTCCCGAATTATCAGTATCAGTATAGGAAATGATTTGCCTATCTCCCATGGAAACCATAGCCATTCGGTCAATGGTCAGTACTTCATAAGCTGTGATGTCCAAGCAAACCCTGGTCATTACTTCATGAGCTGTGATGTTCAAGCAACCCCTGGTCATTACTTCATTAGCTGTGTTGTTCGAGCAACCCTTGGTCATTACTTTATGAGCTGTGATGTCCAACAAGCGCCACGTTAGATTGATGGAGACGGGGCGGTGAGAGTTTAGACTAACCAGAAGGGAAAGTTCATGTTTCTTATTTACCAAGATTGTATCAGCGTGTGTGCCGTCAAGGATGGATTCTTCACACTCTTAGTGGAAGGCTTGCAGTGAAAATAGAGCGTTGTGACTAGATGCTCAGCAAGTCTGAGGGTGAGTGGTCACATGACTAGATTTTAATTACATTTGTGGGCGAATAGTCATATGATCAGATGTTCAGCGCGTCTGTGTTTGAGTGGTAATGTGACTTAATGTTAAACAAGATTTTAGGTGAGAGGTAATATGACTAGATGTTCGGGAAATTTGTCGGTAAATGGTAATATGACTAGATGTTCGGGAAATTTGTCGGTAAATGGTGATATGACCAGATTTTTTGGAAATTTGTCGGTAAATGGTAATGTGACTAGATGTTCAGCAAGTTTTCTGATGAGTGATAAGACAAAAATTGACCTTCGACCGTGAAGTCCTCAAGTATTTTTAGATACTGGAAAATGTCATTCAGCATTGAAAATATAGTGTGTTATATTGAAATCTATTTGCACTGAGTTCATCGGATTTCGTTTAATATATATATATATATCCAGGTTACAAAAAGAAACAAAAATCAAAAGTAAAAAACAGAAAAAGCAACAAAAAAATTGGCATCAGATGATATTTAAAAAAAAAGATAGCTAAGCCTCTAAGTGACGTCATATTTCGTATTCAAAGGTTCAAAAGCCGAAGTCGAAAAATGAGCATGTCCCTTACCACGCCCTTATTATTATCATCAGAAGACAAGACCAGCAAAAGATGGCTGCCAACACGGAAGACACGTCAGAGGATCCTCCAGGAACCCGAGCCATTAGCGAGAGTATCGTGTATCGGTACGGGACGATTGTGTTTTGGGTCAGACCGGCACGTGTCCGGGAGACAGCTGTCCACAGAACACGTCCCTGTTCTAGATGATTACAATAAATTCCCCTAAAAAGGCCAGCTGGATCATGATGACGACAATGGAAGACGTGGGCAGCTTCAATTTTTTGGGACGGGTGACCATCTTTGAAATCAGCAGTCGCACAAGGTCAACGGTCTTAGTTTTTTGTGGTTTTTTTTCTGATGGAATTTTTCAGAACCATTACTAATTCTTAGCTTAAAAGAAAAAAAAAACAACGAAGGCAAAACAAGAAAACAAGGTCAGCTTTTAAGTGGTTTGATCTTTCAGAGGACTTTGATTTGACTTCATCGTTTTATCCTTCCCAGAGTTCAATCCGAGAGGGAGGGGATGAAAGCGAAGATCCAGAGAGTAAGCTCGGAGATATCTGAGTTGAACGTGAGGGGAGGTGTTAGGAAGCCACACAGAGTTTAGTTGGTGTTAGAGCTAAACCCAAAGTCACAACGATAGGTTAGTGCAGTCACTTATGTGTCTAGTGTTAATTGTTTTTACACACACACACACACACACACACACACACACACACACACACACAAAACGAAAAAAACCAACAAACAAACAAATAATCGCAATTTTAAAAATGAAGCGGAATAAGAGAAAGCTTGCCTCACATAGGGGCGTATAAACCAAAAAAAACATGGAACACATTGGTTTGAGCCCGTTGCTTATACATGAATGAGTAAAAATAAAATTTTAAATATAAAATATAATAAACATTTCTGAAAAATTATTAATTACAACAAAAAACAAATGCAGTGCAATCCTATATCCAGATATTTGGATGAGTATTTTAATAAGAATCTTGGAGCAGTAATTAAAAAAGTAGATTTAGGATTAAGATTACAAATATTATAAAATTTGTCGTCCAGCGATTTAATTTTCCTTGTAAATCCTAATAGAAATTATTCTCCTTAATAATAAAAGCGGCTGACAGTTTTGCCATTAAAAGCCTTTGCATAATTGTTGGGAAAATTAACTAGTTTTTAAGATCACAGAGTTAAAATATTTCGCATTTGAAACTAAAATGTATATTATGAAGAAAAAAAAAATGCGAAACCAAGTGTTGATGCCAAATATACCAGACCGGGTTTTATGACTTAACTCCCACAACTCGAGTCTTCCACCACATTAATAAAATATTGAAAGCTATAGCACGACATTGGGGCATTCTGGGAGTAGAGTATATCCACATAAAAAAAATACACATAAGGAAACAGCGCACTGTATAAACACTAAGTGTAGCCTATAGAGTGACTACGAGTAGGTCAATAATGAGGTCAATTTATCAAGAATGACTTCAAATAAGTTCATACTTCAATTAAAAAAAAATAATAGTAATCTGGTACAACGGATTAAGCTATTGGGTACTGTCATTGCTGGCACAGAGAGCGATTTTCAGATCTGAGAACATTCAGCAATTATTCCTATCTGTTATGTATCGCCTGCGATTCAGTTTTTTTAAAGTCAGTTTTTCGCATTTTTCTATTGTTTGTTCTTTTTTTAAAACTTATTTTTTCATTATTTCAATATTTATTTCCAACAATTTCAATTATAAAGACCGGGAAAACGTCTAATCCATATATATATAATTCTCCTCATGGTCCAACCATGCTGGACACCAAGCAAGCTGTCTAGCCCCACTGGACCATATATATATATATATATAATTCTCCCCATGGTTCAACCATACAGGACACCAAGCAAGCTGTCTAACCTCACCGACCAATCAGCTGGCAAAAAAAGGTAGTGCGGAAGGTGGTGGTCATCGAGACCTAAAATGCGTTCAATTGGGGTCAATTACTTAGTTCTTTCAGAACAACAGAATAGCATGTATTTCGTAGTGTAGTGGTTATTGCATTCGCCTAACACGCGGAAGGTCGTGGGTTCAAGCCCCAGCTAAGACATTACTTTTTTTTAATTAAAAAAAAAATGTTTATATTTGTGCCCGTTCATTTCCCACATTCTTTTCTAACATGACTTCGCAACACGGCTGTAAGCTTTGTTTCTCGACATTGGCATAATAACTTCGTGCTCTCAGTTGTGCTCACATTCGCTTGCCCAAACCCACCCCATTTGGTCAACTGTGATTTGCAGAAGTCTTCATCCGTCACTAAGTCATTGGCGGCCTATGCCACGACGCCGGTCGGCTAGTTAAATTCTAATCCTGAATATACATTTACTTCTCGTCTGCCCTTCTGTAGTCTTTTCTTGTGCTAGAAACTTTCAATTCTTGAAATTTATTTTATGTTTGAAATCAAGTCCATGAGAAAGGTTTTCTGTTTGACGTACGATGCATATATAATTGTTTGAGAGAAGGGCATTTGCTTTAGTCCAAGTAACATCTACATTATAGCTATTTAATCTTTGCACCTGACCTTTGGCGGATTAAGGGGATGCTGATGGTGCTAAAGCCAGGCGCCCCCAGGGATTTAAAGGCCCAAAACGTAATTTATTGTATAATAAAGGGGGCTGGTCCGGGCCCCAGGCGGGATTGCAACCAGGGGCCCCTGGCAATCTTGATTCGCCCCTGCACCAGACCTCACAGAGTGAAGATAAGATCGTCCCCGTGTCCATGAACCACGTGATCTCACGAAAACCTCTGTCAGTTATCTAGGTCAGAATTGCCCGCTAGCTATAAGGGCAGGATATGTTTAACATCCCTACAGTTGGCTATAAGGGCAGGTTATGTTTAACAGCCTTACAGTTGGCTATAAGGGCAGGATATGTTTAACATCGCTACAGCTGGCTATAAGGGCTGGATATGTTTGACATCGCTACAGCTGGCTATAAGGGAAGGATATGTTTAACATCGCTACAGCTGGCTATAAGAGCATGATATGTTTAACATCGCTACAGCTGGCCATAATGGCAGGGTATGTTTAAAATCCCGACAGCTGAACATAAGTTGCCACAAGGGCAGGATATGTTTAACATCCCTACAGCTAAGTGCCACTAATTTCCTCTAGGCATGAATCCCCATGCCCCTCAAAGACAAGTTGTTCATATCAGAAAATCTATTTCAGGGAATCGCCTAACATAATTTTGAACCCTCTATTTCGGGGTGGGTAGAGGAGGGTATAAATAATGGCCGCCACGTCTGAGGACGAACAGGACGACGATTCGATACTCGGGGTCACTGGTCCACTTGAACCCACCGTCATATCCCCCACCGTGTCTGTCTACTGGTGTATTGACCCAGTCTGCTGGCGGGGGGGGGGGNGAGGAGGAGGGGAGCAGATATGGTGGGGGTCGAGGGGGGAGGATAGGAGTTGAGAAGAGTTGAAGGTGCAGTCAGGGGGAGGGGGTGCTACTGGACGGGTGTTTGGGGAGGTCAGGTCTGGGGACACCACCACACAAGAGGGAGGAGTCTGGTCCTCTACCATAACATTTGCATGAGCCGGGACTACTTTTTGGCGGGAAAGTCACATGGGTGGGAGGGCGTCGTTTTGTGGCGAGTTGCTCTAGCGTTCAACACCCTTCTATAAACTTGTGGGGCATTCTTTAAAAAAAAAAACACTTAAGGACAGTCTTATCTGGTTCTCTTTTCATTGAAAATAGAATAAAATTATAAAACCTCGTACATTCTCTGACTCTTGAAATTAAATTTTATAACCTCGTTCGTTCTCTGACTCTAGAAGTAAATTATATAACCTCGTTCATATTTGACTCTAGAAGTACATTATATAACCTCGTTTGTTCTCTGACTCTAATTTCAAACTCATCTAAATTCGATCTATCTACAAATATAGAATAATATTTAAAGTCCTGCGGTATCTTTTCAGTTGTTCCCCGAATCGGGGTATGGAAGCACATGAAACAAGGGATTGAGAGAGGGGGATTAGGGTAGAGTGTCAGGGAGGGATGTTATTCCCACCCCCAGCATTTGGCCAATCAATGGCGTCTCTCACAAGTTGGTAAATTTCATCACTTTTATGTTTACAAACTGATCATCAACGTCATCTTTCACTATATAAGTGTTGTGCACATCAGTCGGTCTCAAAGTGGGGGTACACGGACCGGTACCGGTCCGTGGGCCATCCACAGACGGTCCACAGAAGTTATTAAGAAAGGACCGAAAATGCAATTATAATCTTCCCTTTTTCATCCATTACTAATTACCATATAGAATATGTCTATTTTACTGTAATACGCATATAAAATGAAACCAACAAAATTAAAAAGTTTACATTTCAATGCCAGGCTAGAACATGGAAAATGGTGCACCGGTCCCTGGTGCATTGGAAAATTCCTGCCGGTGCACCATACTAAAAAGTATGAAGAGCACTGGTGTACATTGTTGCTGTTAAATCATAAGCGACGTATTTTGCGTACTCCCCAGATACTGTAAATATATTTTCATTTGTTACACCATTCCTTAAATTCCAAGAGTCAATTTCAACTTGTCTCAGTGGAGCCCACGCGATCATTCAACTTAGAAACATTCTGAGTAAAGCTCAACTTTGAAAAGCTGACAAATTAAGACAGGGTTTATATTCTTCAAGTGCCAAGATTTTTAGTCCAATTTTTGTCTTTGTTTTATGAAATATTTTATCTAAGAATGTAACAGTTTGTGTCGTATAGACAACAGACCATAAATACTTGCTTTGTTGTTGTAGTTAGTATCACACCCAATTGTGTACATAAACACTATGGTGTACATTAACAGTATGGTGTACATAACAGTATGGAGTACATTAACAGTTGGTGTACATTAACAGTCTGTGTACATTAACAGTCGGTGTACATTAACAGTCGGTGTACATAACAGTATGGTGTACATTAACAGTTGGTGTACATTAACAGTCTGTGTACATTAACAGTCGGTGTACATTAACAGTCGGTGTACATTAGCAGTCTGTGTACATTAACAGTATGGTGTACATTAACAGTTGGTGTACATTAACAGTCGGTGTACATTAACAGTCGGTGTACAGTAACTGTCGGTGTACAGTAACTGTCGGTGTACAGTAACTGTCGGTGTACATTAACAGCCGGTGCAAGTTAAATGTGTACGTTAACTGTGTGACGTACATCAGGTGACGGTATAAGCAAAAGTGGGCCGTCTGAATTACGCATCTCCAAATGGGGGATAATTCAGAAGTCGAAATTAAACTTGTTTGTTTGTTCAAACGAGACTGGTTCAAAAACAAAAGAGTGCCGTTATAGAAATGGACACGGCAACATGCGCATGCTTGTTAATCGCCTCGTCTTGAATAAACACAGACCACGAGGCCTCATGTCATGACTCCTCCTCCTCCCCCCCCCCCCCCCCCCCCCACAACCAAACTTCTTCGCTGAGACGAGCTGTCTTCATAAAAACTCCTTTGGCTTTTATTTTTTGTCTCAGGCGTGACGTCGTTGGACGTGCGATGTCAATTAACAAGACCAGGAATCAAATCTCTCGAGTGGTTTATTACACCTGTTTGTTTGTGGATCTGCTCAAGGTAACCTGACCCTAATGAGATCTTCTTCAGACGTCCTCTCTGCACCCTGTCGGCAATTGAAGCAATCGGGACAGAACATTCTAGAACTATAACACAAATTAATTAAGTCGGAATCAACGTCCAGGGGCTTGACTCCGTGTCTTCATGATTTCGATTCTGTAGATAAGTTGACGGGTAAATTTTCAGGGCGACGGCCGCATTAGCTAGAAACGAAACACAAAGGAGCACCACCTAAACAAAATTCAGCTTGTTTTTTAATTTAAAAAAATCTAGCTTTTAGCGTTAAGTTATTGATTTTTTTCGATATTGCTGCAACCACACAGAACCCACAGAGCAACGAAGCGGAATTCATGCGCCCCGCGGGCCGTAGTTTGGCCAACCCTGCTGTATCTGAATTATCAGGTAAGGCATAAAGTATCAGCCCTTATCAAAAAGGAATCAATCTTTCAAATAACACTTGGCTTAATCTTGAGTTATAGTTTATAGACGATTGAGTTATCTAAGCTCGAGATAGCTATCCAAACAAGATTACGATTAAAATTTTACACGCACTATGACTTCACATCGATTCAAGTGCATGTAAAACTTAACTCTGACATCATCTCTATATGAACATCCCCATGAGCATCAACATCCACAACTTCGCCTTGACAGACAACACACGGTGGTGTCCGCCCGACAACAGACGCTGTGACGTTGTTATGACGCTGCCGAGGTTGCGTCGCCATTATCCTAAACGACGGGCTATTTCTGGCCCCACTCAGCTTTTAACATCATCTTAGCTGTCACCCCCTGCCTCACTCGGACACCTAGCACGACGCAGCTGTCAGGCTGATGTGTCACGTCATGCCAACTGACATGTCAACTGATCAAAGTCTGTCATGATTTCTTCTGTTTAGCTCAGGTCTTGAGGCAGAAACTCAAACATTATCTCCCTTGAAATGATAAAAATATGATATTTAAGAAAAATGGGGCATGGATATTTGTAAAAAGTTTGTTTTTGTTTTGTTTTCTGTTTTTGTGTCAATTAAAAAAAAAAAAAAGGAAGCTAACTCACCGACGACAATCATGATGGGTTAAGAGATTATACCTTCTTTATACTTTATTTTGATTTCGTAAATCGGAATTATTAAAAAAATTTGATTTCGTAAATCGGAATTGTTAAAAAATAAATAAATAATAAATAATATAAAAGCCCAGGTCACTCACTCACTGGATGTGGAACGCTGAGAAACGATGTACAACAGTCTACAGCAGTTAGTTAAAAAATCGTGTGGTGATTAGCGCTGTAAAAATATTTAATCTAACGTCATTGTTTGGTGTGCATCGGTGCGCAAAATACAACGCCTATTAGTAAATACTTTGCGTACATTCCAGAAAGTTTATTATTTCGTATTTATCTTCAAAAGGACCAGTTAGTTGGGCTTTTGAAAAGGTAGGCGCCGTAGGCGCCCTAAAAACAAGTTGGCGCCACAGGCGCCACGGCGCCTCGGCACAATCTAGTTTATAATAATAAGCAAAAAGTTTTAGACTTTTTAGAAATGAATAAAGACACATATAGTAACGTTACTGTTAAATTTATTTTATATTTACTAATCTGTGTTACATATAACTGATTGTCAAGTACATTAAAGAGGGTTTCAATGCAAATTTAATAAGAAAAATTTAATTTAAAAAAATAGCCATCCAAAGTTAGATGCGATTTGCAGCTGTTCTTAAAGTTAGGTTTTTGTGGAGCTAGAAAACATGTTTTAATTAAATCATAACCAACCAGTTAGTGGCGTAACCACCGATATGACCTTGTGTGGGTGCTGATGCACTCTTTGCATGTTCGTTTGAAATTGATGGGGCTCGATCCCCAGGGACATATTTAAATCACACCCAGGCCTCTAAGACATCAGTTAAGCCCATGTTCCAAATCCCAACAAGGGACCTTTATACTGAACGATCCATTAGTTTAACAGCGATCAGCATCAGCCCACACCTCGTGTTAACTGGTACATCAAAGACTTCTCTCGACTCGAGGACTTTATATTACCATAACCGAACTTACGAAAGTCTCCCCCCGCGGTGTTACAAGATTTCATCAACCAGCGGGCGTGATAACAAAAGCCGACACTATAGAGGCAATGTCAGCGCGCTTTTTGTTTTATGAGCTGTCGATCTGAAGCTAATTTGTCTGTCTGCAGCCTTAAGATGCAAGACACGGGGGGCGACTCTTGTCTCTGATGAGTGTCTCTTGGAGCGGCTGGCGCACTTCCGGTATGTCGTCACGCAGGGAACATTGGGACGTGTCTACTGGGACAGCAGCGACAGCGCTGACCTCGTTATAAAGAAACAAGGGAACTTTCATGGGAACCATGTACAGTATATATTTTTTATCATAGTGGAGATCTTTTTAACGAGATTTTTTTTTTAAAATAAGGCAACGAAAAATAAAGAAAGATTAGGTAAATTGCGAGGGTAATACAGGGAATACAGGGGAATGATACCAAAGAAATAAAGGAAATAGTATGCTAGGCTGTTAATAATTAATATAATTAATGTAATCGTCAACTTTTGAAATATTCAAGATTAATTAATCGTTATTTCGATTAAAGCCAAAAAAGTAAAATTTATGATGTCATAAGTAACACTTATTAAACGTTCTTACTGAAAATCTAGAAAACACTGGATTGTCTGATGTGGCATCTTTTAACCAACTACGCACAAAGAAAAGTGTGTTTAAATTATTTGGTTCAAGTGATGAGCGGGTCTAATTGACAATATAACCAGCTGAGCTGGAATTGAGGTAACTGGTATGTATAAAACGTGCTTGGCAAGATTGATATTATCGGATATCGGGTGTTCATTAAATTTCCACCATTATAGAGGGTTAATGGATTCAGGAACTTTCATCTCCATTTTGTAACGCAGTAATTCGTCAGAAGGGCTGACGTCATTTTCTGTATCTGAATCAGACTCGGTTGCTGCCATTAGCTTAATACTCTTTTCATTTGGCTTGATAAGTAGACGAAGTGTTAGAACCATGGTAGGCAAACTTTATCAACATTTTGAACATTCCCGTCTGTCAATAGTTTAAAACAAAAATGTTCGTGTATGGTCAGGAAATGTATTATTTATTGGCCTGTATTTTTATTATTAGTTACTTTTTGATTATCAATAATTTGTAAGTGATGGGTCGATTTATCGTTAAAATAATTTAATCGTTAAAATGTTTAAACGATTAATAAAAAAAAATCTTTAATTTCGGCAGCCCTAATAATAAGTAATTAAGCAACCCGTAAAAACAAAGTTTTTGACAATAAATGCCGTATATAAGTTATATATGACTTAAGCAACCCGTAAAAACAAAGGTTTTGATAAAAAAAATCTTGTATACAAGTTATGTATGAGAAAGAACTGAAATCCTACATGTGGAAGAAAGTCAGCAGTCCCGAGCCTGCGCTCTTCATGGGGCTTCCCGGAAAATCCCCTCAGCTCTCTGGTTCCCTAAGGGACGTAAAATCTGAGAAGCCCCCCCCCCCCCTAAGATCCGTACAACGAATGTAATCATATGTGACTAACTAACACCTAACATAGGTCTTCGACATTCCGTGCCAGGAGTTGTCAGTTACAGGTCGTGGTCTGCTCCACGGCCTTACTCGTCTGTCGAGCCGCGTAGAGGCCACCTCTTCGAGACCTAACTAAAAGTACAGATTATATTCAATATAATACGCAACGCGTGACATTGAGGGCTGGATTGAGCCGGTGACCCTTGGAGGTAAACTACAGCATAAGGCTACACATGCTACATAGATACACAAAGACAAAAACTAAAAATTCATCATTTTAATTACGGTAAATTCGATTGATCTGAAATTTTGAAATAAATGCATTGTTAGGTGACACAAGTCTAAGTGCAAAATTTCAGCCTGGATGGTATCATGGGAAATGCGTTATTTTTTATTTTGTATTTCCCGGCAGGCGAACTGGACAACGACGAAAAGACGGTGAGGTTAATTAAGGGATTTTATAAGTACCAGCTGTCCCAAATAGTGTTTAAATTTATAATTATCTTGTTTAAAGTTGTTTTTTATAGGCAGTCAAGGATGAAACATAGGCAAAACTGGTGGGAAAATAGCATTAAAAATAAATAAATAAAAAACAATCGAGCATATTAGATACAAAATAAAACAAAATAAAAACTGCCCAGAAATAATTAAAATTTGAAAGTGGCAGAAACCAAATGAAACGAGATAAAACATAATGGCATTGTTTCAAAGTAATATGAACAAAATAAATAAAATAAAAAACGTTTGAAAACGAATGATTTAATTCTTTAAGGTAATGCATGTGTGTGCTCTGTCATGTTACATCTTTTAACCTCATCAATAACACGTCATTAAAGTGAATTGTAAAAAAAAAAAAAGTTTTTTCTTTAGGTCAATCAGACTTTTGATGACCAGAGAAGTACAGACGTCATGAAGTCCAGAACTGTGCCTTCCAACTGGTGACGACCTCACGCCCCAGAAACCCGAACCTTTCCTAAACCGCACGATAGGGTCACCCAGTTTTTCTTCTGTCCTATTTCCCATGGCCGGCCCTGGACTGGTCCTCAAGTGACCCACAAACCAGAAAACGCGGTCATTGATAAGGGCCACAAATCACTTTTAGATATAGAACTTGATCACCTGTAGATATCATCATTTGAAGTGGATCACTTTGACCCAATCAATCGTTAGGGAATTTTTCGTATGAATGTATCGTGTGAGTGTATCGTGTGAGTGTATCGTGTGAGTGTATCGTATGAGTGTATCTTGTAACTGTATCGTTTTGTTTATTGTATTAGTGTATTGTGGGCTTTGATCGACTAAGGAGACTTTTGAGGGATCGAGGTTTTTTCTCGGATCATCTGTTAACGATATTGGTTTGGGAAGGTTTGCCTCATTTCTTAAAATAAAACGATTAATTTGAGGGGTCCTAACATTAGTGAGCTCTTTCAACAGACGTTTGTTTGTGCAAGAGTAAACACCAAATAATTGTTTCATGACGATGTGTAAAACAACTTTTAATTATTTTCACCGACATAAACATTAGAAAAAATTAGGAGAGAGCATTTTCGACAAAATTGTGAAAAAATGAATTATTAAATGCATTGGCTAGCAGACGGCGCTTGCTTAACATTCATAATTAAGAATTTAAAAATAAAAATACATCATGCTTTGTAATATCTTCAAGTGCTGCATGTATGACCCTATAAATATAGAAAAAAAATGTGTGTATTGAAAATGTTTCTACTTTTCACGTTAAGCCTGATGTTAGAATGAGTGAAATACATATTCAATAGAAATTGATCCGCTGAGAGTGATTAGAGTAATAATTGTTATTTTTTTACTTTCTGTGCACATGTCCGTCAATTATC
Organism: Radix auricularia; assembly: GCA_002072015.1. Lineage (NCBI taxonomy): Eukaryota > Metazoa > Mollusca > Gastropoda > Lymnaeidae > Radix > Radix auricularia. The sequence continues at coordinate 239,391 of MUZC01000715.1, read as the reverse complement.
TCCCGTTACGGTCAACTGACTGTCTCAAAGCTGTGGCTTGAAATCACGTGACCCGTGACAAGCTAAACAAAGCTGAGGACTGAGTCATCTGACTCGTGTCCAGCTAAAGAAATCTAAGGACTGAGTCACCTGACTCGTGTCCAGCTAAAGAAATCTAAGGACTGAGTCACCTGACTCGTGTCCAGCTAAAGATATCTAAGGACTGAGACCTGACTCGTGTCCAGCTAAAGAAATCTAAGGACTGAGTCACCTGACTCGTTTCCAGCTAAAGAAAGCTGAGGACTGAGTCACCTGACTCGTGTCCAGCTAAAGAAAGCTGAGGACTGAATCACGCGACCACTGACCACTGTCTAGCTAATGAACTACAGGTCAAAGATTTTCATTGAGATTTGTACCACCTGTTAGTTGAAGTTTTGAAAATAGTTCAAGACAAAACCCCACATACCCTACCAGCGTCGGATGAAGTTGGTGGGTTGGAATAAAATGAAATGAAAGATTGCCACCTCATTTTTTCCTTATCAGACCAGATCCTGCAATTTCTATGTGGTAAAACAATAATAGGGGAGGGGGGATGATTTGCAATGAACCAGAAAATATAAACTGAAAACGACAATAAAAAACAACATAAAGAGGACAAAAAACCTCCCCCGCCCCAACCCCCTTTACAAAAAAACAACCAAAGAAACCTGCCCAATATTTGCATGTGGCTCATTCCAATGATGTCATCACTGGCTTCCTCCAGATTCTTGGAGTGAAAGCCTCCAAAATGTCGATATTGCAGCTACAATGAATTTGATCACAGTAATCAAATTGTTTTTTTAATGTTGTTTTTCTCTCTCTCTCTTTTTTGTCGAGTGTGGCCTTGCATCAATGGTTGACCCACGTTCTGGGTTGTCAGAAACACGCAGCACTTTTATTGGGTGTCTCTAATGATAACTGGGGAATGAGGAAGTGCCTAAGGAAGAGGGTGAGAGGAGGGAAGGGGATGGCGTAAGAGGACCAATGTTTCATTAAATAATAAAGGGGCCGGAAGGCTGGGAGAGCCAAATGAAAACTTCTGAAGATTAATGTATCTAATAAAATTCCGAGACATTCGCTGGGGTGTTTTCTAGGGTATTGGATGGGGTAACTGCCGGGGTATTTCCTGGTGCTTATTATGGGATCTTCTATGGTGTATAGCCTGGGGTGTATACGCGGCTGGGTGTTTTCTGGGGTATTAGTTGGGGTAGCTGCTTGGGTATTTCCTGGGGTATTCAACGGGTTTATGACAGGATATTGGCTTCGGTATTTGCTGGGATATTTCCTGTTGCTTTTTTTTTTTTTTTAGATCTTTCATGGTGTATAAGCTGGGGTATTTCCTGGGTTGTTTTTTGGGGGTTTTAGTTGGGGTAACTGCTTCGGTATTTCCTGGGTTATTTGCTGGGTTGATGACTGGGTATTTCCTGGTGTCTTTCATGGGATATTTGAGAGCGTTTAAGCTGGGGTATATACACGGGTGTTTGCTGGAAGATTTAGTAGGGTATTTTCCTTGACATTACACATCCGTTATTTTAGAGTTGGATGTGTTTACAACTATAATTTATAACGCTCTTGTAATATGAGTTTCACAAAATCAATCTTATTGGCCTAAAAACGAATAGTTAAAAACATCAATTATAATAAGTACTTTTGTTAGAACAAAATTGTGAAAATGTTCAAACTAGCGAGGAATACAATCATGTAGATCTACTTACTTGCAGCATTTAAACCCAACGTTTACAATTTCTCTTTCAAATTTTAAACGTTAACACCAGACTTCGCTTTATTTAGTGGGATCAAAGTACATTCTGAACATTCAGTTTATAGGTTTTCTCTTGACAATTTTCACTGGTAAAGTTACATTATGTCCGCTTCCAACAAGTAAAAATTTTCATTAATTTAATCTGGAGTTTAAAAATGGATCAAAACTTTAAAAGAAAATATCGTAAGTCCTTTTTAAAATCGATACTCAACATTTTCAGCAATTTCTCTTCAATTTCTACTTTCGCTCAAACACCAAACGTGACCTAGTTTCTAAATGTCTCTGTTTATCATTAACGGAGAGTAGGTATTTCTCTCTCTCTCTCTTTTTTTTATCAGGTCCATTACTTTGAAGTGCGCCTTGACAGCCCTCATAATACTGTTGATAGTAGGAGTTGGCAAGGCAAGGGTTAAAGTGGAAACAAAGCTCGCATACAACGGAAGGGATCAGTCACACGACCCGTTTCTTTTAACAGTTTTATTGGCCTTGGGCCCTGACGGGGTCGGACCCCCAGACGTCATTGATAGCGACTCCGACTTTCACAATTTACGATGGACCAAACTGGGTCATGTACACAAACAGTCGTGACCCAATTTCCCACCGTCCTCCCCCCGCACGGAGATCCCTCGTTTCTCTCAACTCCCAATAAAAAAGTCCAAATTCTAAGACAAACACATTGACAGATTGTACGCCCCTCCTATCAGGACCGTGGGTCTCGACCCATACGCACAAGGAATGGGGACAAACGCCAGCTCTTAAAAAGTTTTGCGAGGGAAAAATATGTTTGAAATTTTTAATCATGTACAGGAGAAATAAAATTAATTTAAATTTAAAAACAAAAGGGTGAATTCCATTGGGATTACTTAAAGCGTCTCATTAATTTTTTTTTTTAAATTTCATTTGAAACTGATTTAAAGGTTTGAAATTCCCAAAGTTTACCCTAATTATTTAACAGTTTTATGTGAGGTCAATTATTATGATAATGCCCTCACAGCACCTGACTGAAAAAATAAAATTAAGAATGGATACGGCTATTCCATTTCTTTGAAATTCTTAGACATTTTTAGACTTAGTTTTTTTTGTACCTCTATTTCTCTGCCTTTATTTCTGAGATTTTATCATTTCTGTTTTCTGTGACTTTGCTTCTGTTACTTTATTTCTCTGACTTTAGCTCTGTGACTACATTTCTGTGACGTCATTTCCGTTCCACCGCGTCGTCATTTTATAGAGAATGTCAAACTCACATTGAATTATTGAAGACCAAAGTCATCTCAGTGCCGGAAGAAAGTCACAGTCATAGTTATTGAAGACATAAGTCGCCTCAGTTCCGGAATAAAGTCACAGTCATAGTTATTGAATACCTAAGTCGCCTCAGTGCCGGAATAAAGTCACAGTCATAGTTATTGAAGACCTAAGTCATCTCAGTGCCGTAAGAAAGTCACAGTCATAGTTATTGAAGACCTAAGTCATCTCAGTGCCGTAAAAAAGTCACAGTCATAGTTATTGAAGACCTAAGTCGCCTCAGTGCCAGGAGAAAGTCACCGTGGTGACCCTATTCTATTGTAAGCAGTCGTGACCCAATTTTTCGTGACATATTTCTGGTACAATGGCGTAGCTCCCTCCAACTCTCAACAGGCCCCCAGGGACAGGGTAGTTATATCTAGCCGTGAGCACGTGTCGTTGTGCGGTGGGGGAGGGGTTTGAGGGGAGAGATCCCGGGTGAAGGGGTGGTTATGTGTGTGGGCTGGGGGGGGGGAACAGATGGAGGTCACCAGAACTTAGAAAAATGCCTCCACTCCTGGTCAGATAATCCTGTTCTATTATTTAACCACAGGAAAAAAGCTGCTGTCGCAGTGATGGATCTTTAAGAGAATCTATTTGCTGTTGTTGAGAGCACGACTCAGTGGTGTAGACAGTGGAAGCCGCGTCGTCGTCATGAGTGGCGATCAATCGCGCAGTGACGTCAGCTCTGACGTAACTGTCCTCGATGGCAGGTTCAGTATAACATGGTCAGGCGGTTTGTCACTTTATTGTTGTAAGACTAAGACGTAGCCTTCCAGGGTGGTGTAACTTCACGTCATTCAACAAAAGTAAAGAATGTTTCAAAAGTAGAATCTGTCTTTAAAACTATCGGCATCCTTCCGTCTAGTGAGACGATGGTGCATCACCGTTGGGTTGGGTTGCATTTCCTCGAGTGGCTGTGCAATCCTATCCTTGAGTGACAGTCTTTTCCACAGGTTTTACACAGGAGTTCTGTGCTTCCTAATGTTTTGACCTTTCTCCTGGCTCTTCTGTCTGCAGCCTCCTCCTTTCTTCGTGCCTCGGCTACTATGACGCCCTCTTTGACAACTGTGCGCCACGTAGATCGGTCTTCTGCCTTACACTCCCAGTCACTTGTATGTATTCTTGCTGCTTCCATGTCCCTTTGGCAGATATCTTTAAACAAAAAACATGGGCGACCTGTCTTCCTCTTTCCCGAAGCAAGTTCACTATACAGAAGGTCCTTTGGGATGCGGCCAGGGCTCATTCTTTTAACATGTCCTAGCCATCTGTATCTTTAAAAAATATAATAATCAATAACATTCGTCCATCAGCCCATGCCTTCACACCAACGCAAGTCATTTTTGGCTCACCAAATTATTTTTAACGAGCAACGAAGCCCGTCCATGGACGTTCCGCCGTCGTTTCGGTGGCATGTTGTCTAAGTCTAGGAGTTACATTAGTGAAAAGCAGGAGTGACGCACTTCAATATTGGACCACAGTACTGAATGATGACAAAAATACTGCACCCAAAATAACTCATAAATTTGTTCAATATGGAAATGAGATTTAATGTATATCCCCTAATGATTGGCTGTAGGAGTCTGCAGGAGTTTGAGGGACCAATCGCTATCGAGGACTTCACAAACTGCCATTTATTATATAGGATGTTGATTGATATTATGGTTGTTTTTTTTATTTGGAAGAGACGTGTTCATTAAAATTAAAAAAAATAAAACTGCTCACTTTTGGCTTTAGAAATACCTTAAAGGAAGATAGTCTGGTTTGGACTTGTTTACACTAGCAGTATCAGAACCTGATAAATTCTGTAAAGGAGCTCCGATCAAGATGACGTCAAATAGTCTTTAGGAGAAAGTATTTCTGACTCCCTGGCCCTGAAACCAGACGTACATGTCATGTGGATGTAAGTCAGACAATGTATGTCACTCACTACATGTCATGTGGATGTAAGTCAGACAATGTATGTCACTCACTACATGTCATGTGGATGTAAGACAGACAATGTATGTCACTCACTACATGTCATGTGGATGTAAGTCAGACAATGTATGTCACTCACTACATGTCATGTGGATGTAAGTCAGACAATGTATGTCACTCACTACATGTCATTTAGATGCCCTATGCCCACACCAACATGGCTTTAGGAAGAACAGATCATGTGAAACACAATTGATAGGTCTAATAGATGATCTATCAAAAGGCTTAGATAATAATGATCAAATAGATACAATATTACTAGACTTCTCAAAAGCATTTGACAAAGTTCACCACCTTAGTTTACTTAAAAAACTTAAATACTTTGGAATCTCAGGTCACTTACATCACTGGATCCAAGATTTCCTATTGGGTAGGGAGCAAACTGTAATAATTAATGGATCTAAATCTACACCAATAAAGGTTAACTCAGGAGTTCCACAAGGAACTGTCCTGGGTCCCTTACTATTTTTAATTTATATAAATGACTTACCCAACAATATCTCAACAGGAACTAAAGTTAGGTTATTTGCTGATGATTGTATAATCTATAGAACAATCAAGTCAGAACAAGATAGCAAAATTTTACAAAAAGACTTAGATGAATTAATAAAATGGGAAACTAACTGGAGTATGTCCTTCCACCCATAAACATGTCAACTGCTAAGAGTAACACAGAAAAAGAAACAAATAAATTCAAAATACTTCATTCATGGAAAAGAACTAACCCAAACTAAAGATGCAAAATACTTAGGAGTCATAATAAATGAGAAACTATCTTGGAACCCCCATGTCAATGAAGTTATTAAAAAATCAAACAAAACCTTAGGCTTTATAAAAAGAAACTTTTACAAATGTAACAAAGATATAAAACTAAAATGCTACCTCACCCTGGTGACACCTATACTAGAATATGCATCTTCTGTATGGGACCCATCCACCAAAGAAAATATTGATAAGTTAGAACAAATCCAAAAAAGAGCTGCCAGATTNCAAGAGTAAATTAGTAATTATACATAAGGCAATTAATTCTAATTTAGAAATACAACACAAAGATAACTTAATACAACCCTCAAATAGTCATAAAGATAAAAACACCTTTCTTATTCCATATGCAAGAACAAACACATACACGTTTTCTCTCTTTCCGTCCGGTATTCGGGCGTGGAATGGGTTACCTGAAGAAACCAGGAAAGCCAACACTTTATCACCATTTAAAACTCTAGTAAGAATACAGGACTAAACACAAACCATAGAAATACGTAGGACGCAATAATCTTCTGTACAGAAGGAGCGTCTGTAACATATAAGATAAGATAAGATGTATTTTCGCCTGAATTCAACCTAATTTTCGTTTGTTGTAAACACTTAAATTTCTGATTGTTTCAAAAATGGCCATGGCAACTAACGGTGCACACCAGGGGACCGATCTGTTGTGATGAATTGAATGTGTGTGTGTGAGGGGGGTGTGAAGCTAATCTCCACTTCTCAATCACTGAAACACGCAGCATAATAATGAAGTTTGTCCGCAAGTGGAGGCAATAATTTCTTCTGTGGTCAACTTCAAGTTTGGACCTGTACACGCTACTGGCTACAATGATACATCACGCTTCTTTTATTAACATCACGCTTGTCATACTAACACCACGCTTGTCATACTAACACCACGCTTGTAATACTAACATCACTCTTGTCATACTAACACCACGCTTGTAATACTAACATCACGCTGTAATACTAACACCACGCTTGTCATACTAACACCACGCTTGTCATACTAACACCACGCTTGTCAAACTAACACCACGCTTGTCATACTAACACCACGCTTGTCATACTAACACCACGCTTGTCATACTAACATCACGCTTCTCATACTAACACCACGCTTGTCATACTAACATCACGCTTGTCATACTAACATCACGCTTGTCATACTAACACCACGCTTGTCATACTAACACCACGCTTGTCATACTAACATCACTCTTGTAATACTTACATCACGCTTGTCAAACTAACACCGCGCTTGTCATACTAACACCACGCTTGTCAAACTAACACCACGCTTGTCTTACTGACACCACGCTTGTCATACTAACACCACGCTTGTCATACTAACATCACGCTTGTCATACTAACACCACGCTTGTCATACTAACATCACGCTTGTCATACTAACATCACGCTTGTCATACTAACACCACGCTTGTCATACTAACACCACGCTTGTCATACTAACATCACTCTTGTAATACTTACATCACGCTTTTCAAACTAACACCGCGCTTGTCATACTAACATCACGCTTGTCATACTAACATCACGCTTGTCATACTTACACCACGCTTGTCATACTAACATCACGCTTGTCATACTTACACCACGCTTGTCATACTAACATCACACTTGTCATACTAACATCACGCTTGTCATACTAACATCACGCTTGTCATACTAACATCACGCTTGTTGTCATACTAACATCACGCTTGTCATACTAACATCACGCTTGTCATACTAACATCACGCTTGTCATACTAACATCACGCTTGTCATATTAACATCACGCTTGTCATACTAACATCACGCTTGTCATACTAACATCACGCTTGTCATACTAACATCAATCTTGTCATACTAACATCACGCTTGTCATATTTACACC
>MUZC01000715.1:217093-231420 GCA_002072015.1 Radix auricularia | reverse complement strand
CACGCTTGTCATACTAACATCACGCTTGTCATACTAACATCACGCTTGTCATACTAACACCACGCTTGTCATACTAACACCACGCTTGTCATACTAACACCACGCTTGTAATACTAACACCACGCTTGTCATACTAACATCACTGTTGTAATACTTACATCACGCTTGTCATACTAACACCACGCTTGTCATACTAACATCACGCTTGTCATACTAACACCACGCTTGTCATACTAACATCACGCTAGTCATACTAACATCACGCTTGTCATACTAACATCGCGCTTGTCATACTAACATCACGCTTGTCATACTAACATCACGCTTGTCATACTAACACCACGCTTGTCATACTAACATCACTCTTGTAATACTTACATCACGCTTGTCATACTAACATCACGCTTGTCATACTAACATCACGCTTGTCATATTTACACCACGCTTGTCATACTAACATCACGCTTGTCATACTAACATCACGCTTGTCATACTAACATCACGCTTGTCATACTAACATCACGCTTGTCATACTTACACCACGCTTGTCATACTTACACTACGCTTGTCATACTAACACCACGCTTGTCCTACTAACACCACGCTTGTCATACTAACACAACGTGTGTCATACTAACACCACGCTTGTCATACCACGTCTGTCACACGTACACCACGTTTTATACCAACACCACGCCTGTCATACTAACACCACGCTTGTCATACTTACACCACGCTTGGCATACTAACACCACGCTTACACCACGCTTGTCATACTAACACAACGCTTACACCACGCTTGTCATACTAACACAACGCTTACACCACGCTTGTCATACTAACACCACGCTTGTCACACTAACAACACGCGTCTATTAGTAGGTATTTCCCCCTAATTCAGTGCCTCTCAAGTGTATAGCCCAGGATAGAGATGCCTGGAGAGCTCTTGTAGGTGGCCTATGTCCTAGGAGGAAGTGCAGACGCCGGCGATGATCGGTAGATGTCCCTCATGGACGAGAAGGCTCAACAACAACAAGTGTATAGTGTAACCACTATAAACACGATCTTTACGATTCAAACATTTCTTTATGTTACCACAGTGATATCACCTATGTATATGTCAACCGTCTCCTTCAGCTGCCATTTTCTTTACTCACAAGCGAGACTTGGTGTGGTGTCAAACAAAACCATTAATACTTGTCAATTAATTACCTTTTTATCACAGATAACATATTCATTGGTCTATATGATAAGCTTATAATTATAAGGTTACGAATTTTCTAATCCCTGTGAGTAAAAATATTATCATCACACTAGTGTATTACCCGACGAAAATCACGCAAAGTTTCAGCTGAGATTACCCTGTAGACGATTTTAGTATAGCTTTTGTAATCGCCCCTTTTATTTAAAAGCTGTATGGTAGATAATAAAATTAGAAAATATAGAGACAAAGAGAGAAAAATTAAATCTCATTTCCATATCGAATAATTTTATGCGGACCTTCGAAGAGAGTTATTTCTGGTGCAGTAATTTTTTCAAAGCTTTTTTGTTCAACGATGCGCTTTCTACGTGGCGTTACGAACGAACACAGATAGCAAATTATATATAATCATAGTGGTGTCTCTTTTCATAGGTGTGCATTGTACTAGCCGTATTGTAATAGTTGTTTTTCGTGTTGAGTACAAATATATCCTTGACATATAGTATTAACGTAAAGCTATATTCTAGACGTATAGTATTAACGTATAGCTATATTCTAGACGTATAATATTAACGTATAGCTATATTCTAGACGTATAGTATTAACGTATAGCTATATAGCTATAGGTATCGCTCTCGACTGTCATACCGATGGTCACGGGTTCGAATCCACACGAAGGTGAGGATTCTTTCTCGCGGCCTGAGAAGTCCCCGAGTCACCCAGCTCCGAATGGGTACCTAACTAGACAATAGTTAGGCGGCTGGGGTAATGCGTGGAACCCCTATAGCCGTGGCCTGTGACCGCTGCATCACTTGCCAACAGATCATCTCTCATGGTCTGTGGACGCAATTATCTTCTGCATAGAAGGAGCGTCTGTATATCTAAGATATAAGATATAAGATATTCTAGACGTATAGTATTAACGTATAGCTATATTCTAGACGTATAGTATTAACGTATAGCTATATTCTAGACATATAGTATTAACTCTCTGGATTCCACAAATGCGTGAAGCACACAATCAACTTTTCTCAACCCCCCCCCACCCCCGCGCCCACAAACAACAATCAGTTTTCTGAATTTCCTTTTCCTCCCTTTTCCCCCCACCGACTCCCCCTCCGTCGCCCTTCCCATTGTCTCGTCACAATTCTACTACAGCTCCACCCCACTCCACCCCACCCCCCACGCCAACATCCCCAATTACTCACAGAGCGGACGTTCACCCCCAGGTTCCGTGAGCATAACGATCTGAGAGCTGACTTCTATTTTCACGGCCGTTATGCCAGTCTTCACCCCTGGCCTACCCCTTTCCCCCACCACCCGGGTTCCCCCTCCACATCGGACCCTTACCCTTTTCCCGATTCTCTCCTTGATCGTCGGCCGATGCGCCCTTTTCCCAATTAAATCCTAATTTTGTTTTCTCAGAATTCCCAATCACCCCTTCCCCAGCTCCTGCTCCCATATTCCCTAGATGCATTCCCTGTCCAGCAGTAGCTGAGACAATCTCAGAGAGCATCCGGGAAAGAATCATTTCTGTAAGATTGTTACAAATACACACTATCTTGGAGCTTCATGAAATTATGTTATTTGTATGCACACTGATTCAAGCGGATTTGGGGGTTGGAGGGGGAGGAACAAAAACAACAATAACAAACAAACAAACAAAACAAATGCAAATAGACTGTGATGACTTTAATTAGGATGTTTAAGTTGCGCGGCCAGGGTAATTTTTTCAAAATAATTTGATTAAATCTATCGGTATGCTGGAGATAGAGTCAATGAAGATTCATAGGCATTTCAACAGAGTGTTTGTAGATAAATTTAAAAAAAAGAGCTGTCAGACGAAAACATTTCTGGACATGGTTTAATTAAGGGGCAATAACCTACAAATTGAAAGGGGGAGAAAACTCCATATTTCAACCTCCCACCACCTGAACACCAATCTTAACAAATACGACACAGTGTGACGTTTGATTCGTTTCATTATCACAAATCAAGGATCTTTATTACCGGGCTTCCAATGTTTCTCCAATTTTTCGCCAGACATTTATCATCTTATTTACAGTCACATAAAGAACCACAGATCGCTGCACAAAACAGATCCGTATTTTAGTATTAGTATCTCACAAGTTGTTTTGTTTTTCAACTGGTGTTTCAGAGGATCAAAGAGTGAAAAATGAAAATAATAGCGATGTAAATTGTCAGTCAAATACATTTTCAGAAAGATGAACTGTCAGTCAGATAAACTGTCAGTCAGATAGACTGTCGGTAAAATGAACTGTCAGTCAGATAAAGTATCACTCTGATAGACTGTCAGGGACAGTGGCGTAGCGAGGGGGGCAAGAGGCACATGTCCCAGGGCGCCACGTTAGGGGGCCCCAAAATGAGTATGAAAACTAATTATTCAATTTTATTTTGATGTAAACTAATGTATCCCAAATACGTTTGCAAGATTGAAATTTGGAGATCTATAAATATCTCAATTTCAAACCAGGAGGCAAGCATGATTGTGGCGCTCTCACAAAGTATTAAACATCGACTGTAAGGAATCAGCTGTTAGTGAAATCAGGAGAAAAATATTACTACGATATCTTACTCAAAGCCCGATCTAGGAAACCAGGAACGCCTTTCTCAAATCATCAGATTTGTGGATGTGGATTTTTAAATCCATCAAAGAATCATTCTTTTTTTGTTTTTGTTCAGATACATTCAAAATCGAAGCAACCATTGAAAGAGTTATCGCTGAGAAACTGGAATCTGATAACACATCTCTAGCCGACTCTCGGTCACAATATTATGACAATCCTGCTGTAATGACTGGTCACATATACAGCCTTCAACAGCTAAAAAGGTGCTAGATATCATAGAGCGTTGTCAGTTATCTGTGATAACCACAGCTTAAACTTAGCTGGAGTACACTTTGCTAAACAGGATCCAGTTTTTAGCAAGGTTTTTGAACAGTTGAAAGTATATATTTGTTTTTCTTTCATTAAACAACTCGTTGGGAAGAATTAAAAAGAGTCGTGCTAATCACAATGAAACACGCTGAAGTGCATGATCAGAAGCTGTTAAAGCTTTTTATAAAGGACTAGATGGACTAGTAGGGAATATTATCAGACTATGCAACTAATACGCCTCACAGCAGAAGTGAAGCAGTAGAAACTTTGCTCGCATGTATATCAAACTTTAACTTCCTAGTTTCGTTACAATTTTGGAACATCATATTTGTGAAAATTGTTCGTGTCCAGAAACGGTTGCAGGATCCTACTATGAGTTTCAAGGAAGTGGCATCTTATCTGGAATCACTGGAGCAAGAACTTGTCAACATTCGTGATAATTTGTGCCAGGTAGAGGTAGACAATGTAAGAACAAGATGCGCAACTTGGGGAATCGAGGTTGACAGAAGGATTAGACATCGAAGGATGCCAGCAGAATTAGCAAGAGATGTGGGACTTTCTGCAGAAGAAGAAATTGCATGTGCTTTGAACAGCGTAATTAATAGACTCCAACAGAAGATATCAATACGGTTTTTACGTTAAAAAAACTAAAGACCAAATTTGGAATTATACTAGACTTCAAAACTCTGCTCACTGATACAAATGTCCCATACACTTCGAAAAATTGCTTAGATTTGGGAAATTTCTTCGACACTGACATCAGTGGTCAAGAATTGTGCACAGAAGTCTGAGCCTGCAAAATGCTACTCAGCACTCGGACTGAAGCACTACCGGAAACTACTTTGGATCTTCTTGCTTTTATTGTTTCCCATGGAGATCACGTATTTCGGAATCTGCGTATTTCATTGCAAATACTTATACTTCTAACTATTGCTTTTTCAATTGTAATATTTGAGCGGTCATTCAGCAAACCAAAGCTTATTTTGTTTTATTTACGTGTTTCCACCTCAATGGGACAAGACGTCTGAGTGATCTTGCAACACCTAGCATCGAAAGAGAAACACGAGGGAATATTAATTTTGACAACGTGATAGACGTGTTTACGACAGTCATATCAAGGAGGATTAATTCGTTGTAGACTATGTCTATTCCTTTCATGTACAATTAGAAGAGTATATATTAATACATTTCAAATAATTTGTTTACAATTGTATAGAGAATTATAAGCCTGTATGCTATTTCATTAAGATACCAGATGCTTCGAAAATGAACCATATAAACCGTAAAATTTCAATAATTTCTTGGGGGCTCGCTGAGTCCCCAGAATCTGTCGATTCCAGAAGGGGGTGGGGCAGATTTTGTGTCATGTACCCGGGCGCAGATGACCCTCGCTATGCCACTGGTCAGGCATACAGATATTGAGATAAACTTTTAGTTGGATGAAATCTCTATGAGATATAAGCTGTCACAGATCTCATCTGTTGGTGAAATAACGTTTTAGAGAGATAGTGAACTATGAGTGGGATATTTTTTGTTCAAAAAATATTTCTCGGAGTTATATGACAACGCGATCTTCAGCACGCCTTTTGTTTTTCCTTACTTGTTTCAGATGCACACTGGGGACTGTATTGACTCAGGACGCCCTTTGCCCCGTGAACTAATCCTTGCCTTTTAGGAGATTCTAACTCATGACCCTCGGTACACCAACCGAGCGCACATGCCACTCGACCAGCGTGTTTCTATATCTATGCTCAACAACCTGTCAGTGATAGGCTAACTAAAAGCAATCCCTAAACTCGACGTAGGACTTATAGTCTTTTAACCCCAACGATCTCCCCTCGCCTCTTACCCACCTCCAAACCGATTTCCATTTATTTTTATTTGGATGATTACAACACGACTTTTAAATTTGTGCAACTCCGTGACGGGAATCCCCGAAATGTGCACCCTCGGCGCGTATTTCCAGCGTGTTCATGACCGCAGTGGGTGAGGTTTTTGTGTGCTCCGGCTCAGGTAAATAACCAAGTCATTACCTTCGTTTGTCTGGCATTTTTGTCCGGCCTTGGTTCCTTACCGACCCGCGATTACCTTCCCTTAATGCGATTTGGGGTTTTCGTTCCAAGATTAAAGAATCAAACCGTCTTGGAAATGAGGAAGATCTTCAAGACTAACAGGTGCTCGCAAAGGGAGCGAATAACATTTTATTAAAGGAAAATGCTTCTCTGTTCTGGCTTGATTTTTTTGTTGATTTTTTTTACAGGGAGAGAAATGAAAAATGGGTTAAGGGCACAAAGCAAAAATATAGTTGAAATTCATTGATGAATTTCGGAATGTGAGTCAAGGCGAAATGGATCGTAAATGAATGAGCCCAATTGAATATTTGATGAATGGATGGATGAGGTAAGGAGTTTAAAAATCTGTTCAACATTAATACAAGCTCTTGCTATGTGCGTACTGAAAATATTTCAAACTTAAAGAGCATGCACAAATATAATTCATATAAAATCATTTTTTTTTTTTGGGGGGGGGGGGTTGTTTTAAAATTAAATTTACAACATGAGTGCTCTCTTTAAAACCCGAAGCAGTATTCTTGTGTTGAAAACTTTTACAGAATCTTTAGTTAAGTAAAAGTTGGCACTCTAGCAAAAGTCGTGAAATTTCCCTCCTATGGGAAATCCCGGAGATGGACTATAGTAGGAAATGGTAACTGTGGCGTGAAGCAAGCCATCAAAGTAACTCATGTACGCGGCTGGCTCTCCTGATTCAATTTAAGAGATGTTTGTTTTTGAAGAGTCTTTATGATGTTGCTGTGCACTATCATAGTTGACTTGGCTTAAAAAGTTAATGGTGCCTCACACGAACTGTCGAGTCACATGTTTTATCTTTTTTTTTTCCCTCATTTTTTATAGTGTGTCCAAAAAGTCGCCGAAATTATTATAACCGGACTCTGAGGCCGAAATAAACATGTAGCACTGTAGTACCGTAGCACTGTAGCACCGTAGTACTGTAGCTCTGTAGTACTGAAGTAATTTTGTTAGGAAAAAAAAAGAAGAAAAATTTGTTTCTTTAAATTTTTACTCATAAAACTGGAGAAGTCTAAAGATGAATGTGAAATGAGCCATTTAGTAATAGATGAAAAAAGGGGGATTGGAGATTACAGGGAATATTTTATAGCGTTTAGCGTGGCACGGAGAAATGTCAGCAAGAGTCTGATTCGGAGACTTATCATATATCTGTTTAGACAATGATGGTTCCTTCTACGGAGACTTATCATATAACTGTTTAGACAATGATGGTTTCTTCTACGGAGACTTATCATATAACTGTTTACACAATGATGGTTCCTTCTACGGAGACTTATCATATAACTGTTTAGACAATGATGGTTTCTTCTACGGAGACTTATCATATATCTGTTTAGACAATGATGGTTCCTTCTACGGAGACTTATCATATAACTGTTTAGACAATGATGGTTCCTTCTACGGAGACTTATCATATATCTGTTTAGACAATGATGGTTTCTTCTTGTGCAGCGGCGAATGTCCATCCTCGTCCAATATGCCCACAGAAAACCAGAGCCAGAAAGTTAAGTAACGCTAAGTAACGATAGCCCACAAGGTGGACTGATGATTTTGAGGGGGAGGGGATTAGTTTGGTAGTTCTCCAAAAATTCAAAATGGAAGAAGCATAATGTGTTCAATATTTCTATCTGTGTAAGTTTTGTTGTTGTGTGTAAATATGCTTGAGTTTTGTGAAAGTGTGTCCTCCGTTTCCTGTCGCCTTTCCCAAGTTGGCTTTCTACACATATTACTATTCAAGACTTTAGGGGAATTCAGTAAATGACGTCATGCGATTTTGGCCGATTTTCAAGCCCCTTCTCCCCCAGTCGTCAGAAAATCTTATTACTCCCTCCAAAATGACCTCACAAAGCTGTAGGCCCCCCCCCCCCTAAAATCTGTATATTTTTATTTTAAATTGAGCATGTTTCGAATAATTTTATTGTCATTTTGCTATGTATTTACTGTAAGGTTGCACTCTAATATCGTAACACGCCTTAATCCATGTAAAACTTCATAAAATAAATGGTAAGAAATATAAAAATTAAGTGCAGCTTTGATTTAAAGTAGCGTGTTTTGACGTGACGTCACAATTCTTAAACTCCTACCCCCCTCGTCACAATTGTAGGGACACCCTCTCCCCCCTTGGTGCATGACGTCATTTATGGACGGCCCCCTTACCTCTCACTTCCTTTTTAAAAGAAGTAACCTAATTATGTGTCAAACAATACGTTTTGTAAAATTTCAATTTCTTTATGAAAGCATTTTCCTAGAAGGGATGATAGCAGTTATAGAAATATGGCTGTTATGTGTTACATGAAGCCATGTTTGAAAAACCCTCATATTAGGGACTTGGGACTCTATATCTGGGAGTTGAAACTGTGGAATAGTGACTGAGTACTTATGAATGGTGGCTAAGAACCTTGGGTTTTGACTGATGACTTAAGATTTGTAAGGAATTAAGATTTGTGACTAAGGACTTAAGATTTGTGACTAAGGACTAAAGATTTTTTTACAAAAGACTTAAGATTTGTGACCAAAGACCTAAAGATTTTTAAGGACTTAGGATTTGTGACTGGGCACTTTCGATTTTTACGCGGGCTCAAGATTTGTGACTAAGTACTTGGATTTGTGATTGCGTTACTAAAGACTTAAGACTGAGGACTTGATATTTCAGAATTAGAGCTTTGTATGGGGACATGAGACAGTGTCCAACTTTCAACTCTTTTTCACTTTATTTGTTTAAAAGAGTGCCCAAGACCAAAATGCAACACACAACAAACGTCTCGACTATAGATAAGGCATGACATTCTATGTTCTACAACCGTCGCTTGCATGAGGCAAATATTTTATTGAAATAATATTTAGCTGCTGAGCTTACACATGAAATAATTACATGTATGATAAATACTCTGAATGTATCACAAATCAATATTCTGTATACAAATTGATTGAAATAGAATGTGCCATACGTGTGATCTAGATGATGGGCTTAAAATAGTCGGTAACAAAGAAACAAAGTTTTATAAAAAGAAATAAACGCGAAAATCTTTTTACAGATTTTTAAAGCAGCCTTATTTAAAATAAAAAAAAAGAAAGAAAAGAATTATGTTGATCTTGTGTTTGTTTCAAAGCCAAAATACGGATTCTCTGTGGTAGGAGGAGATTAAGGGAAGCACTTCATTTATTATTAACTCCGTATTATCTGGTGAAGTTACGGGTAGGGGAGATAGCGGAGGTAGTGTTTGGACGAACCGGAAGTTAAGTTAGATCGGGTTACAAAGCAGGAGGAAATGCCCATTGAGTAGGAAACAAAGACATTCCACTTCACTTAATTATTGAAGTTATTAAATCAAGTACTTGTAGGTCATAGATTCTACGCTATTAGATGACTGAAAATATTTAGTGAGCTACATTTAGGTCATGGATTCTAGATGACTGACAAATGTTTTAGTGGACTACTTTTAGGCAAGCGATGATTAAAATTGTTTAGTGCAGTATTTTAGGTCAGTTATTCTACACCATTAGATGACTGAAGTTATTAATGCGAGTGTTTGTTAGCACATTAATGTACTTCACAATCACGGTCAAGTACTTTAATTTGCATGTTTCTGCCCCACAAGTTGACTGAACAGAGTCATTCAGTCTAGTGACAACGTGTGACCTACACACATTGGCACATAATAGCATTAGAAGTGCGAACGTCATTATTAAAGATCACATCGAGTAAAACAATCCCATTCGGGTTGGACCATAAAGAGATATGAACAACTAAACGCATGTCCCTGAAGACCACTCTAAGAATTGTTTCACACCGAAGAGTTCTATGCTTTATTTTGGCTCATCGTCCTCAACTTGTGGACCATAAGGATGACTGTGTTTGAGACATCTCTGGGATAAAGTGCCAACCATGCGAGTGAGGATATCATTTAACTGATAATATGGAGGATCAACAATATTATATGTGCCATGAGGGGTGTCACTAGGGTTGGTGTCACCCAGTGAGGTAGCTCTTGGCGTCACCCCCTCACGACCCCCCCTCCATAGACCTCAGCAAGTCTGCCATTGCAAAATAAACGGGTACATACATAATTTTACGTTTTGGTGTCACACCTTGTGATGGGGTCACTCGATGAGGCCAGCACCCCTCGCATTCCCCTAGGGACTCCTCTGTGTTCATTCACAATGAGAAGGGGGATGGGTTCAGATGTAGTGTGGGGGAGAGGTTCTAAATGTGCTTTGTTACACCAGTTATCCATGAGATGACCATATTTACGACCGTATTTAAGTCTGAATCTTGTTGGTGGCCTTACCTTCTCCACCACCAACAGTGAGCGGCTTTTATTAATAACCCAATGAGCTCTTCATAGCCATCTCAAAATGTTGTGGACAGTAGTAATTCTTAGGAAGAACCAAATTGCAATGTAAATTTAACCACCAATTGGTTACAAGCATTGGCGAGGCGTTGTTGACACTAGCTTAACCATTTTGCAAATAATGTCGTTATCAAGATGTTTGATGAAATAAATTTCTACAACTATCTACATTGTCAAAAGATTACAAGAAACGAGATTCTACAACTAATTGGATTGTCACAAAATTAGATGAACTGAGTTTTTATCAATTTTTTTTTCTCTCTCAAAATTAGACTATTGTGAGTTTCTGCTATTAACTAAGTTATCACAAGATTAGATGATTTTGGAATTTTACAACTATTTTTACTGTTATTATAATCAGATGATTCGGGGGTCTACGGTTCTACAAATAACTAAAATGTCAAAAGATTAAATAAATCACTATTCTTTAACATCTTTTCTTAGGATAATCCTATTCTGATCACAACCCCCACCCCCCACCCCAAAAAAAATAAAAATTAAAAAATCTATAATATCGGAAACCTTAAATAATGTCAAGAAAAAAATATTTAAAGAATCGGAAAATGGAACGGTCTCCCGGTCTCCCGCAGCCGAAGCAGTTTAATAAGCTCTGTGATATCACGTGACCAAGTTGGTGAATCTCTACATCTCTATGACATCTTTCTTTCTCTCTCTTTCTCTGCCTCTCTCTCTCTCTCTCTCTCTCGCTCACTCTCTCTTTCTCTAACCTTGAGACAGCCACAGATCAATACTCCATGATCTTGTTTACATTTCTCACGCCGAAAAACACGTAGCCCCACCCGCCATAAGGTCTCATGTCCAAATTTCTACAGCGCCACAATCTTAAGGAAACGGGGCGACTTAAAAACTATAATATACAGTCTAATGACGGTTTGGGGTGTTTAAAAACAAGGCAATTGATTAAATTATAATAAGTTAAGATTATCTTCTGGTAGATAAGATGTCCTAGTTTTAGATAAGATGTCTTAGTGTTCGATATGACGTCCTAGTGGTGGATAAGATGTCCTAGTATTAGATAAGATGTCTTAGTGGTGGATAAGATGTCCTAGTATTAGATAAGATGTCTTAGTGGTCGATATGACGTCCTAGTGGTGGATAAGATGTCCTAGTATTATATAAGATGTCTTAGTGGTGGATAAGATGTCCTAGTATTAGATAAGATGTCTTAGTGGTGGATAAGATGCCCTAGTATTAGATAAGATGTCATAATATTAGATTAAAAATTCTAGTGGTAGATAAGATGTCCAAGTATTAGATAAGATGTCCTAGTATTAGATAAGATGTCTTAGTGGTGGATAAGATGTCCTAGTATTAGATAAGATGTCAAAATATAAGATGCCCTAGTATTAGATAAGATGTCCTAGTATTAGATAAGATGTCATAATATAAGATGCCCTAGTATTAGATAAGATGTCATAATATTAGATTAAAAATTCTAGTGGTAGATGAGATGTCCAAGTATTAGATAAGATGTCACATAGTATTAGATAAGATGTCCTAGTATTAGATAAGATGTCCCATAGTATTAGATAAGATGTCATAGTTGTAGAAAAGATGCCCTTTTAACTCCTTCTAGGTAAGATCTCCCTTCCTCCTCCCTCCTTTTTCAGTCTTTCTCCCTACAATCATCTCCGTGACGTGTTAAATATACTTTGACACCATGAGCAACAACAAGAATTGTGAAGGAAGTTTTTCTTCAAGTTTTAGGTTGATTTTTCCCTTCTCACGACACCTGGCTGACACGAATCATCACCAAGTTGATGAATTGAACCATTACCAACTTCATGAATTGAACCAACAACCAGTTGTTGAATCAACCAGTGGATAAAATTAACCACCACCCAGTGGATAAAATTAACCACCAACCAGTGGATAAAATTAACCACCACCCAGTGGATAAAATTAACCATCACCAAATGCATAAATTGAATCATAGCACAGTGCACGAATTCACGCATAGCCAAAGACTTTTTTGGCGATCAATAAATTATTTTAAATCATCCTAGAAATAGCGTGGGAAAGATGAGAGTTTTTACTTTTGCTATTTATACCCTGAAATTGAAAGCTAATAGCATGAACATTTGATTTTCTTTTAATTGTTTCGTTTTAAAATCCTAGATTTAATGTTAATTGACTTCGGAAACAGCGGGATTCAATCTGAATATTAAAATTGGTAGATTTACCGAAAGAAATATTCCAAATATTGATGTTGTCGATTTTATACTATAAATACCATAAAACGTTAATGAATAACTTCTTTTTTTTTTTTTTTTTTTTTTTTGCTTGGTCACGATTACTGCTTTGTTCTTGATAGGTCCCTTGGTTCTAGATTGAGTTCAAAAACCTTCGTAATAAAAATTATTGTTACTGACACAAATATGGTATTTGAGTTTATATAAACCATAAGAAAAAACATATTAATAGCGTCTTAACGGATTAGCTCGAGATTTACGGTCCTAACACGAGCCTAAACACCTGGGTCATGAGAGATTATGGATTAAATTATCCTACACGCTTTTACAATGTTTACTGTAAAGTACGTCTGATTTATCTAAGGTTCATGGCGCGACTTAACAGCCATTGAACAAAACAAAACCCATATTTTCCTGGAATACTGAAATGAACCCTTATCTTAAAGTACGCCTTTGTAACTACGGAAGAGATTTTAATACAGAGACAAATTCTAAATCCTGATTTATTATTGGTTGGGATGAAATAAGTTTTAAATACACAAAACAATTTCAAATGCTGAATATAATGAAAACAGATTCATTAAGATAATCCATGCTGAAAACTGATCCTGCACCCAATTTGCACTATATAAAGGGGCGGTAAACAAGAGAGTATTCAAGGGGAGATAAATAAGATCGATACACGATAAACATCACGTAGTAAAAAATTATGAATTTCGAAAAATCTGTTTTCTTAAATTCCTCTCATTTTTCCCCCAATGACATCATCTTCTTGTTTACATGATATCATCAAATTATCCAATGCAGATCAGTTTTACAGAACACCAAATACAGTTTATAACTCTGAAAGTAAGATAATTTCCATTGAATATGATGATAACTTTTAACCTGTCCATTTTTAACTCCAACCCCATTTTATGTAACCCAGCGGTGGGGCAGTACCAATAAATTCCTAAATTTCCCCGAGCTCTACTCTAAATTCCACCCACGATAATGTCCCCTCCCTCCACCACCCGACGGACTAAGACTAAGACATAAAAAAATTGAATACAATTATGCAAATGGGACATTAGTTGGACTAAAAGGAGCACAAACTCTACCCCCCTCCCACTTTCTATCCAAACTCAAGATGCTAAGTCTGACCCTTAGGTCAAGTAATTTTTCAGCTAGGGACTTGCCTCCAGTATTTTATGAGGACTCAAACTTCCCTTGGGCGAGGGGTGGGGGTGGAGAAATACCCAAAATAGTTAATTTAACCATAAATGTTTTGGCATCAAGAAATTTATTTGCGTATTTTAAATGGAGTGTGCCCATAACATGTTTATAGTGAGGGATGGGGGTCTAGGAGGGGGATCACTTTAGGACGGCCTTAACACTTTTATTAAAGCCTCATCTGTTACTAAACGTTCAATTTGACCCTCGGCAACTAATTACGTCTCAGAAAGGACGACGTGTTAGGGGCCGTCCATAAATGACGTCACGCGATTTTGGTCAATCTTTTACCCCCTCCCCCCCTACGTCACGCGTCGTCACAAAATCGTCGACCCCCCGTCAAAAAGTACGTCACAAGACTTTGACCC
>MUZC01000715.1:191607-205028 GCA_002072015.1 Radix auricularia | reverse complement strand
AAAGAAAGTGAGCCTTGCCCGTTAGATTTTTGTAACTGTTAACGACATTTGTTATCCTGGTAGAGTATATAGCATGCGTTATTATAGAGGTTCGAGCATGGTGAAAGAAAGTCATCAATCGATCTGAATGAAAGGATGTGGTTGAGCAGGTCAGGGCCCTACATGGGCTGTAGCTGGAAGGATGTGGTGGAGCAGGCCTGGGCCCTATATGGGCTGTAGCTGGAAGGATGTGGTGGAGCAAGCCACGGATGATAATAAAGATGCTATATTAAAGCAGAAATACCAAAATTGATGGGTAATATTTAAATTAATAATATTTTTATTTTTCTCGACACAAATATCGTTGTTTTTATTAAAAAGGGGTTTGATTTATCACTACCCTACTTTCCAGATGNCCTGTGTCATCAGTACACTACTATATGGGAGCGAGACATGGACCACTTATACATCACAAGAGCGTAAGCTTAACAGCTTCCATTTGAGATGCTTGCGCCGCATCCTTGGTATTAAATGGCAAGAAAAAGTGCCTAATAGTGAGGTACTAACGCGTGCCAATACCCAAAGCATGTTCTCAATTCTTAGTGAAAGACGCCTGAGGTGGCTAGGACATGTCAAAAGAATGAGCCCCGGCCGCATCCCGAAGGACCTCCTATATGGTGAACTTGCTTCAGGAAAGAGGAAAACAGGTCGCCCACGCTTGCGATTTAAAGATGTCTGTCAAAGGGACATGAAAGCAGCCAAAATACATACAAGTGACTGGGAGTGTAAGGCAGAAGACCGATCTACGTGGCGCACAGTTGTCAAAGAGGGCGTCATAGTAGCCGAGGAGCGAAGAATGGAGGAGGCTGCAGACAGAAGAGCTAGGAGAAAGGCCAAAACATTTGGAAGCACAGAACTCGTGTGTAAAAACTGTGGCAAAGACTGTCACTCAAGGATAGGACTGCACAGTCACTCGAGGAAATGCAACCCAACCCAACGGTGATGCACCATCGTCTCGCGAGACGGAAGGATGTCGGATACTTTCCAGATGCGTTTACATTCATTTTAAAGTAGAATTTGAGACCCTAAACCAAAATAAAGTTATTCCTATTGTGCCTACCCCGTAGCGTAGCACGGGTATTTTGCTCGTATTAAATGTGCCGATATTCTTGAGAAAATTTTTATTCACCGAGATAATTAAAAATGCTTTCTTTTTTAAAAAAAATCAACCTTAAAAGTAAATTTAAATACTTCAAAATAGTGCACTAATAATTTTTATTACTTAAATATTTCAGTGTGTGCGGCTTAAATTTAGCAAATAAAATAACGCATAGAAAGGTAGTTATCGTTTATAATGACTGTATTTTATGATTTTTAAAACAATGAAAATATATCATTGGGTATTTTTTATGCAAGTTATTGGGTTTTGAAGGGCAATAATAGTTAGGAGCTATCTCTTCCTCTCGGAACGAGACAATATAATATCTTATTTAAGTGGCATGCCACTTGATTTCGCTCCCTAAAATAAGAGATACAATTGTATTGAATTCATATTCAAATAAAAGCTATATATGAGCTTTATACTTATGATTTATAAATATGTTATACAAATATATGTAGAATGTTCTTCGAGAGATAACAGATTATAATTACGTTGTTGATCATACAAGTCAATTAAAGGTACGCATTTACGTGATGGGTTTATTAACAGAGCCTAAAAAGTAAGTGTATCAATCATGAAGAGGAAATATGGGACATATAATAAAATATTGTCAACGATACTTTATTCTATCTCCGAGCTCATGAAGAGGAAATATGGGACATATAATAAAATATTGTCAACGATACTTTATTCTATCTCCGAGCTCCCCTTTAAAATCAAACAATTTTCGTACACATCGGGCGTTAGCTGTGGGGCGTATTTCCAGAATGCAATATATTGACGCCCGTCATAATCTTCTAGAGTAGAGATGACTGCTATCAGGCAACGAGACACAAGTTAGGGGCGGACCATAATCACATCGCTAGGTCTATAAATGTAAAAACCTTATACATTAATTAATTATAAAATCTGTATTCATTGTAAGTATGATTTTTATCGGTATTGCTGAAGGATGTCATTGACGAAACTAGTGTGTATTTGACCTGTTGCCGTTCTTTTTGGTGTAGCACTCAAATTTCTCGGCCGCTATAAAAGATTAATATATCTAATAAAATAAATTTCAAATAGAAAGGAGAAATTATAAAAAATTTATAAATTGAACAAATGTCACGTACAACGATTTAAATAATGCTTTTTTTGGTACAAAAAGAGAAATCAGTTAATATAGTTAGTCATTTGGTACAAAAAGAGAAGTCAGTTAATACAATGACGTAGAAAGAAATAATACTGTGTATTACAAGAGCCTATGAGTTAATAATCATCTGTAATACAAAAGTCTATAAGTTAATAATCATCTGTAATACCAGAGCGTAAAGTACGTCCGTCTGTAATGTCAACACGCCCCTCCCTCACGTTCTACATTGACCCCCCCCCCCTGTGTTCTGAACCCTTGGCTCTAAAATTTGAATTTTATTTGATATTCCATTCATTAAATTTCTGTAAGATTCATTGTGTGAAGCAGTTTCATTTACTTCTGTGTAAGATTCTGAAATTTATTTTTAAAAAAATATAAAAATAAAAAAACTTGTCACCCAAAATTATGCGAAGTACATACCTTTCGTATAGGACGCAATAAACTTCTTATTAGAAAGAGCGTCTGTAACAGAAAAGATAATGTAATTTACTATACTTAAAGAAACAGTTAATCAAATATGTCCTATTTAAGAAACTAGTTTAATTTTCTGTTAAATCTATGAATAAGAAAGTACTCAAGTTAAATTTGTGTTGACATCAGTGCTGCACCACAAAGCACCACTAGGAACATATTTAATGTGTCGATATACTTGAGATAACATATTTACGGAGAGAAATAGTCTAGCAATATTTTCATATATTAAATCACGCATAAAAAGTACATAAAAAAGCTATAAAACATTTGACAAATACTATTTCTTACTTATATGTGTAAGTTGACTTTTGATAATAAAATAAAATTTAGAAAGAAGAAAAAAGTGTTTAATGTCTGTATTTTTATAATAAATAAAACAATGAAATTATTTCATATTTTATTATTGATATAATTGTGTAAATGTTTGACAGAGTCACGATTTTACTGTTAAAATGTATTCCATTTTTATTCAGGTGGCATGCCACTTGATTTCGCTCCCTAACACTAAGGGATACAATTGTAATGATTAAATATTCATATAGACTATAAGCATTTAATAGGCTTCAGAATTTTTTAATTTCTTTTTTAAAAATACCAGCCAATATTGCTTTAGAGCGAATACCAGGTTATAACTATGTTGTTGATATCAGAGATAGCAAACCACCATGGAAGATAATACAACACACTATCAAAATATAAAGTAGTAAAGACATAGTTATTAAAGAATACACATCACGCGATAAGGTTCTTCTTGGCAGAGATGGTAATGTTCATTGAGTCTCCAAAAACTCATCTTTTTATGATTTGTTGTACTGTCCAATATTATTCTATCAAGGAGAAGTATGATTGGTTGTAATGTCCAATATTATTCTATCAAGGAGAAGTATGATTGGTTGTAATGTCCAATATTATTCTATCAAGGAGAAGTATGATTGGTTCTAATGTCCATTATTATTCTATCAAGGAGAAGTATGATTGGATGTAATGTCCAATATTATTCTATCAAGGAGAAGTATGATTGGTTGTAATGTCCAATATTATTCTATCAAGGAGAAGTATGATTGGTTGTAATGTCCAATATCATTCTATCAAGGAGAAGTATGATTGGTTGTAATGTCCAATATTATAATATCAAGGAGAAGTATGATTGGTTGTAATGTCCAATATTATTCTATCAAGGAGAAGTATGATTGGTTGTAATGTCCAATATTATTCTATCAAGGAGAAGGTGGAGACATATTTTCAACGTTAAAATGAAAAATTAACAAATGGAGATAATAAAAAGTCGGTGCCAAGAATTATTATTTTTTATTGTTAATGATTTGTAAGAACCAGATCATTCCCTTTTTAAATATCACAATTGCTTTAATAATATAATGACAATAACATAGAATAATGCGACTTTCAACTTAAGTTTCTAAACACCATATAAAAAAGAACATTAAAATAAAAATTTCACGTACATTATTTAAAGAAAAGGAACTAAGATAGTGAATAACAACGAATATTAAATATAAATAAATGATTAACAACACTATTATAAAGGTAAAAATAAATTTTAACAAAAAGCTATCTTTTTACTATAGAATACTTTTTTTTTTTAATATGAATATTAATTTCTAAATGACGTCATTACTTTTGTGTTTTCATCTACTTTTAATAACTTTAATTGTAGCAATAATAATGTAATTTAAAAATATATAATTATTTAAGGCCGAAATTTCTTTATAGAACCATTGTCATCTGTTAAAAAATTGTTAATTTATAATAAGGAAATAAAAGGTCTAATAATAATTACAATCTTCACTTTGTTCATTTACAGTAATATGTACATCAAATAACAATGATTACTACTTATTTTTGTGTTTGCAATATTTACTAAGTGTTTTTTTTCCATGTCAGTATTATCATTATGGATGTACTATGTCTTGTCATTTATGTAGTTAGTATGATATGATGTTTATTTAATCAATATATGTAGTAATCTTAAAGTAAAGCGCTGTGAGCCCGGTTCATTGCTGGGATACTGCGCTATAGAAATTATCATTTTATTATTATTATTATATTATTCACGCCTCACATGTAATACTGTCATTATACCTCAAAATATTTATTAACTTCTGTGTTTGAATAATTTAAGAGACACATGAGTAAATGACACATGAAAGATTAGGTATTGTATGTTGACGATTACTTTGTTGTATCCGCAACTATAGCTGATGAGCTCTCCTAAAATCATTTTTTATTACTTTTGACATTTATGTAGTTCCACCCCGTCCTTCAGCTGACCTCAAAGATATACTCAATCTTCCTGACGTGAAAATTGAGTGTAGCAGTGACCCCAGACCTCTACATCACTTTTGTATTACTTTTGACATTTATGTAGTTCCACCCCGTCCTTCAGCTGACCTTAAAGATATACTCAATCTTCCTGACGTGAAAATTGAGTGTAGCAGTGACCCCTGACCTCTACATTACTTTTGATAAGCTGAACAGTTCATCACTGATGCATTGGTAAAAGTACAACAATTTAAAATAAATTTAATAAATAATAAAGGAAACATCTTGTGGGAATGCTGCAGCATAAACAAAAATATTGAACTCATGAAATAGTCATTTGTAGAATTTTACATAAAAAAGTACATCCATTATTTATTCCGTTTCAATTCGTGCGTATTCCTATAATTAAGCCTAAGATAAAAATAAGGCCAGACCCTTACATATGCATACACTCTTGGTTAATTCTAAGACAACCCGTGTATGTAGAAGGAACTGAAAAATTATACATTTATTTTACTTTCTTTATGTGTCTCAAGAAGAATTTTTTTCCATGCAAAAAGTATATACTTGTTATCTTAAAGTGTATCTTATATAACATGGTAGATATCAAAATGATATACTTGTTATCTTAAAGTGTATCTTATGTAACATGGTAGATATCAAAATGATATACTTGTTATCTTAAAGTGTATCTTATGTAACATGGTAGATATCTAAATGATAAACTTGTTATCTTAAAAGGTATCTTATGTAACATGGTAGATATCTATTCTGAGACTTAGTAAGAACAAGGTGTTAGATGTCAAGACGGTCTGGATATTCAGACATGTAAACAACATCACCAAATGCTTTTATTTAACACACCTGACACGTCAATCAGAATCTTTACACTAGAGAGAGAGAGAGAGAGAGAGAGAAAGAGAGAGAGAGGGAGTCAGGAAGAGTCATGAGAGAGAAAGAAGATTTCTTCAGTCTCCATTACTTTGCTTTAGCTATTCAAACCTTTTTCTTAGTGTTTGTTATTATATATAGTGAAGCTGCTCGTTTCTGTCAACTATTGTCGTCTACATAAGTACGTCTTCATGTGAGCTTTTATTTTTTTACATTTTTAGCGCATTTTCGAGAAGTCGAATGCGCTATTGCACCCGTTTTGTCCGTCCATCCGTACGTCCGTCTGTCATCACCCTAGATCTCAGCATCCATAAATCCTAGACCCATGATGTATATATGTTTTTTGTATGTCCTGACCTGCCATTTGTGCATCAACACTCAGTTACTCGAATCGTTAAAAAACCCCGTTAAAACTACCAAAAAACATTGCGAATCAAGAGATAACACTGGCGCAGGCAACGGCCGCCATTGCGGAAGTCTTAGTATTATTAAAAGTATTAGTTTTTTTTTGTTGACGTCATTAGAATATGTGTAAAAGTTTAGAGAGTTTTTTACGTCATCATTTGTGGTGACTTCAATCAAGATCTTAGCGGCCCAGGGGCAGAAATTGAACACTTTTTCGAAACAAGCTTCAACATTCAACTACTTTCACCAAGATTGGCTACTACGATCTATCAAACAACAATTGACGGAGTATTTGGGCGATTAGCTGATTACAATTTAGAATGTTTCATTTATGAGTCCTATTTCAGTGACCACAAACCACTTGTAGTTAGATTAAAGAGAAAATAAAAAATTTTAAAATGTCAAGAAATTACTTTTAAATAATTTTTTTTCAGGTATATTCATTACAAAAGAAAATTCATAAAAATATGTCTAAAATCTAAACACAATTACTGATAACTACATAATTCTGATATCTAACATAAGTACTGATACATAATACGAAAATGCGCTAACACGTCCTGAGTTCCAAAAGGGACCAGGCTTAACATGATTTTTTATTTCATTTTTGTATTGTGCCAGTGCACGGACTTTCGGGGTGTTCGTCTGTCCCTGCCGCTGGAGATATCGTGTTAATTGTGAGTTTATTTAGGTTAATTTTGTTACTTCATCAGCTCAGTTTTATTCCCTCCTGTATTAGAAACATTTCAAACTTTGAATAAGATCCTGACTTTTCAAAGGTTTATAACTCTGTATAACATATTACGCATGTTATTTACACGTTCACCTCCCTTACACCACAAATTAAACTCATTTTTTTAAAAAAATAATGAATTTGACCCCACAAACGATTTTTTTTTCTCCAAGTTTAGCAATGTGTAAGTAAAATAAGGTTCTGGCTTAGATGCTAACTACTGCTGGATCATCTATATTATATATTAAGGTTAAAGTTAGAGACGAAGACACTAAAGATGTTTCCTTTCTCTTCAACGGCCTGGTGACTGTCAGAGAATGTGCACTGCTAACAAGACGAATACCTGTTCAAGAACAGAGAGATCCACTTCTCTCAAGTTCACAAATAAGCTATATTTTCTGAAACATATCTATAATTACAGTCAAATTTTCATATATTTATACATTGTTATGGAATGCTCCACATATGCTATAAATAATCAAGCACGTCTGTCTGTATTGTGAGTTCCAAAGAAATGGTGCTGCAAGGGTTGCCAAGTGTCCATTATTTGAGCGGAAACTAATTTTCTTTTTCACAAAATAGTGGACTTTTTTTTCATTCAAATGTTTGTTAATGAAATGGTACGTATTCAGAAACTATGAGAAATAATTACAGAAAAAATTGCTTCCGCCATTTTTTTAAAGTAGATCTCCTGGCATTCTTAGGTGCTGAATTGTTTTTAGTTAATTTGTGCCCAAAAGCTTATTTTATGTTTTCTTTGTAATGTACTATCGCTGAACTCACGTGAAGACTCGTGCCTGGTCACTGGTTCTGATTTCTATTGTCCACAGGCTACAATTTTAAAGGTCAAGATTTCTTTTGTCTAATTTCGCTTTTGTTTTCCTCCTTTAAATTATGGATAGTATCTCAAATTTTTTAATCATATATTTTTTCCTGAATGCTAAGATTAATTCAATAATACCACGAGAAACACTGAGCTGTTAACTGACTCAAAGAAATATTTGATGGATTCGTCATCGGAAGATGACCTTTACCTCGCTTGTTTCCAAGTGTGATAATTTCCAGTGGTTCAAAACTTACTGATAGTATAGACCAAACGGGTTATTAGGTCCACAGATTCCATCATGAAATGACAGAACCGCGACTAATGATGATGTTTGCCCAATTTAACGTTGACCTACTTTATGCCTCATGTACCACCACCCGCCACTCACCCGCCACTCACCATCTGGAATCATATTTTGGGGAGCTGTGCACGGATCAAGGCCGAAGAGATCAGACAAGCAAACCAACTCAACACACAGCTTGAACGTTTTCCCCCACAGATTGGTTTAGAAGTAAGTGAAACAAGTAGACTCCGGTAACTGCATCTTTTATTTCTGTTTATTAAATCAATTATAGTATTTTAAAATAATTCGCCCATTATAGAATGTCATTAATAATATATAAATAATAAAAGATCTTGTTTGTTAACTTTGAAACAGGTGTGATGAAGAAGGCTTTCTTCTATAGCACTATCACTATCCATGATATGGTCCAACATCCTCTTTGTGCTCTGATGTTCCAAAACTCTATCAAATATATATATTTTTTAATTTGAACTTAATTTTTTTTTCTTAATTTTAATTTGTTGTCACACTATTTAAAAAAAATCGGAATATTGTTACATAAATCTGGTGCAGCCAATTCAACGGAGCGCATTCCAAAGGACTTCCTCCAGTATCCATCCACTCCTGGAAGTTTCATAACGGACTGCGTAGAGTAGTGCTTCTCAAAGTGGTGGTCCGTGACCGTGGACTGGTGCCG
Source organism: Radix auricularia (assembly GCA_002072015.1). Taxonomy (NCBI): domain Eukaryota; kingdom Metazoa; phylum Mollusca; class Gastropoda; family Lymnaeidae; genus Radix; species Radix auricularia. Next base: position 196,163 of record MUZC01000715.1, on the reverse strand, counting down.
GTCCGTGGGCCATCCGCTGTCGGTCCGCAGACGTAATCCAGACAGGACAGGAAAATATAATTATAATATTCCATTTACAACCCTTAATGTTAACGTTATAGAATATGTCAATTTTATGGTAATGAGTACAAACAATGAAACAAATAAAATAAAATGAATTACATTTCAATAACACATCAGTACTAGAAAATAGTTACCGGTCACTGGTGCAATGGAACAATTCCTGTCGGTCTGTAATATTAAAAAAAATAGAGAAGCACTGCCTTAGAGAAACACAACCCCGCTAGAGATGCATGTTTTGATGATAATTCTCTCATATACTGCGGTGCTGATATTCATACCATCAGTTGTTAGTGACAGAATTTTGTGACGTGCCAGCAATTTTATTTTTGTGCCAATGCTTTTTTTTTTTAAACATCTTTTACTTCCTCTACAGACTCAAGTGTCCAATGGATTGGAGCAAAATAATCCAGGTTGTCATGCTCGCCACACTAACGATGTGTAGGTTCTTTTTATCTTCTATCATTTGTAAATGTTTAGCCCAGTTGTTTAACATGCACACCAGTCTAACATGACAACGTTTTAAAAATAATAACATCTATATTTAGAAATTAATTGTATAGATCATAGGTGTTTTAGACTTGTAGTAACTGTTGAGAGTCTCATTGAAGCCCTGTGGGTAAAACACCTCGCTTGGAAATCATCCAGTAACCATAGTAACATATATTTCGTTAAATGTACTCGAGCCGCACTGTGAAAACAGATGAGCACTGTGCAGTATTTCAATGTTCTTGTTTTTTTTAGTTAATAAACCTCTTAGGGCGACAGTAACCATGTTAAGGCGCCACATTAAATAGAAATTTGATAATCGAAAACAGACTTTATAAAGGTTAGTCTCAAAAGATTGCGTTCTGCATTAACACTGATATGTTGGTCCCTGGTCAGTTGCTATCGTGTGTCTATTGTCTGCCCCTTGCCCTACCCACATGGCAAACACACCTCACCCATGTTACTTACCTCATATGACAGACAATCTCTCAAACAATGAAAGTCGATTGAATCATCTGTAACATATTTGTTGCTACTTTAAAACTGTCCTTGATCTATGGACATTGGCCAATAAATGACAATTTTTTAAACGTTAAAAAAAGTCTTTTACAATAAATTCTTTATTAACGAGACATAACGAAAAAGTATATTCATTGTATTACGCATCGCACGGCAATCAAAATTCTAAAATTGTAGTTATGTCTCATATATAAAGGATTTATAGTTTTGTTTGTTTGTTTTTTTTAAAACTACTTCAGTCTGCCTGCTAAATTTCAGCTTGATATGATCACGGGAAAAGGTTATACAAACATGTTTAACATAGTGCGCACCGCGAGACAGATAAGCAATTGATACCATTTATATTTACAGATCGGGAATATATTTTTTAAAATTATCGTCAATATAAAACGCACCGCACAACGCAAAAGGAAAGTGAAAAAATAAAGTCGTTCAATATAATAATTCGCACCACAACTGACACTCTAGCACAAAAATTAACACGCTACACAGAGATAAATAGAGATAATCTAAAAATTCATTAATTTAATTACAGTCCATTCGATCCATCTGGAATTTTGATAGATCAATTATTTTATAATTGGCACGAGTCTGCCAGCAAAACTTCAGCTTGCTAGCATATGGGAAAGTGGGTTAAAATGGATCCAATTTTTTTGCGGCAAACAATCCATCAAGGCATCAATCAAGCAGACGCCACGAGTTAATATCAAGGATTTTAAAAAAGTATAATGTTGGTGCCGAAAAATAGTTTACCTACAGCACTCTGCTATCAATATTCAAGAAAGCCGAGTAATTCTTTTTTTTTTTTTTTATAAGTCAACACGTCAATAGTAAGATAGTCGTGACATCACTACGCTAAAATTAAAAATTATGAAAGCAAAACTTTTGACTTCGTTTCCTCAAAATGTCTTTTATATTGTTTCTCTCTGCAGGTGTGGACAGTGCAAATACAAGAAATGTCACAGGTAACTGGACTTTACAGAAATAATGTCACAACACTATTTATAGCAAGTAGAGACTACCGGTAGTTTCTTTTGGAGCAGTGCAGTAGCCACCCTCACGCTGTAATATAGTTCCATTAGATATTGCAAGCTAATCGAGTTCATGTCGGTTAATCGAGTTGATAGCTTTTTAGTTGAATAAATAGCCGGCTAATGGTGTTAATTGCTAGCTGGTCGAGATAATAACTGGAAAATAAAGTTAAAAGATGGCTAATTGAATTTGATAGCTCGTTAATCGACTTAATAGTGTTTAGCTAAATTTAGCTGGCTAATCGAGTTAATAAATGACTAATCGAGTAAATACATAATTAATAAATTGACAGCTAATCAATTAAACTGCAGACCAATCGAATTAATTCCTGAGAGCTACTAGCTGGCGAATCGAGTTAATGCCGCACAAGCTACTATCGCTTTCTGGACCATTTATATATTTTTTTAAAAAGGCTCAAAATACGTAGACTCTATATGTTACAAACAAAATGAAGGAAAAGGAAAAGTTGACTGAAGCAAGCTGAGATCCCAAAAGTGGCTGAGCGCCTGATCTGTTTTGTCTAATTTATGTAAAACACTAGCTGACACACTGACACGTCACGCGTTGCAAAGATCTCAGTGAAAGGGAATCAACTCAAAGAAACGAATGAGTAGCACTCTTACAAGATGAATGCCAGAAAAATCGGGGTGTAACCGGATACAAATTTGTGAAATCCGGCTGGGGCAGTAGATGGATTTGTAATTAAACAACCCGTAAAAACAAAGTTTTTGACTATAAATCCCTTATATCTGAGACATAACTAAAAGTATTGTTTACATTCATAACAAACATTTACAGACTGAAAGTGACTAACTCCCAAAATGCTATCAAATGGGGACGGGGCATAGGGGGTGGGGTCACCGATTGTGTGAGTGAACTCAGCAAACTCGTGGATGTAAACAACAACCGACGGTTATTATACATTTACGAGCAAAATACCCGTGCTATGCTACGGGTTAGGCACAATAAGAGTAACTTTATTTAGTTTTGGGTCTCAAATTCTCCTTAAAAATTAATATAAACGGATCTGGAAATTAGGGTTGTGATAAATCAAACCCTTCTTAATAAAAACAAAGATAAGTGTGTCGAGAAAAATAAACATATTATTAGTTTAAATATTACCCATCAATTTTGGTATTTCTGCTTTAATATAGCAACATCATTATCATCCGTGGCTCTACAGCCCATGTAGGGCCCTGGCTTGCTCAACCACATCCTTCCTTTTAGATCGATTGATGGCTTTCCTTCAACATGCTCGAACCCCTTTAATAACGCATGCTATATACTCTACCAGAATAACAAATGTCGTTAACAGTTACAAAAAGATAACGGGCAAAGTTCACTTTCTTTTCACGTGAATCAAAACATGAAAACAATATCTTTCCACAGGATTTCTTTGGTTCTTAGAAATAGCTCGCTAAACACCCATTTCATTTAGACTCTATAGTCTAAGCATGAAATTAGTTCAAGACGAATAGGATATTTTAGCCAGATAATATTTGTGAATATTGTGGCTTGGGGAGAGTAGAAAATATGGTTTACTTGTTTTAAAGGCACATGTTCCTTCAACGTGAATAAAAACATAAGAACAATGCTGCTTTTTAAGAAAATGGTGAGAAATTGATCTTCTTATAAATTTTATGTCAATCATTATATATTCACGCACATTTTTTCTAATCGTAACAATTCACTTTGTATCAATTTTTTTCCCGTTGTCAACTATTCATCTAATAAACTCAAAACAGCTTGGCACAAAATGAATTGTTGTCAGTGTATTTTCGACATAACACGCAGTTCCTTATGCTAGATCCTATGTATAAGTCGTAATACCCGTGATATTTCTTTACACTTGATATATTTACACCTTAAAGAACAGTTTTTACCCGAAGCGTATGTCATGCAACCGCATTGTTCGAGAAATGTACCCAATTTTTTAATGGATTTTTCATCATTCGTTAGGTCTTAGAGTAAAATACGTGTGTTAAGATTACTTTTTTCATTGGAAAAGCTCTCCAAAACATTATTTCTATTTCTAGGCTAAGCATGCCCTTATTAAAATGAATAGGATTTTTTTTTTTGCGCCAGATACTTTACTTTAGTTATGCAAATAGTATTTTCTATTTGGTGGTTGGACACTTCGAACCCGGACGATTCGACCCCGGACGGTTCGACCCTGGCAGTTTGACCACAGGACGTTTTGTCCCCGGTCGTTTCGACTCCGGTCGGTTCGACCACGGAAGGTTCGACCCCGGGGTGATTCGATCCCGGACAATTCCGCCAAGGGACGTTTCGACCCCGAACGTTTCAACCCCTTTCTATCTACACCGTAGAAAATTATTATTATTTTTGTTTGTATATATAATTTTAAAAATACTGGTTGTCATGTTAGAGGCGCAACATTAGCAGACATAGAAATAACCAAATCACACACACATACGCACATAGCCCCTCCCCCC
>MUZC01000715.1:176689-189605 GCA_002072015.1 Radix auricularia | reverse complement strand
GGGGGGGGGGTAACATGGTCAAAAGTAGCGTGACGTAATTTATGGGAGACCCCTTACCAAGCTATCAGGGCGATCGGCCGAATAAAATAATAATTATAACGCTTATATCACCAAAGAACATATTTGGCCGTGCCGCTTCACATGGTACTAGATACTAATCTCAAAATCGTTATATATTGCAATCAGGATCAAGTGAATATATATGTTAATATTAGTCCAGATCATAAAAAATCGAATGCGAAAACATCTTAAAAGTATTATTTTTATATTATTTTTTAAACAGCTTTTTAGATCCTGATCAAAATGAATGGCCATTAGGAGTGCAATGTCCCATAGTACTTTTAATATAGGCCGCCACGTGTTCATGTATCAAGTTTAATCAAGATCCAACCTTTGAAACAGTAAATTTTTATATTACAGCTCAATTAATGAAAAAAAAACAGTCATTTTGGGCCCCACCCACTGTGATGTGTATTTACAACAACAACAACAAAAATTGCGCAGGTGTAGTAAACATATTTCAAAATTTCATGTCGATTGGTTCAATGGTGCCGGTTCGGAAGGTTTCAAATAATATGTAATCTTATCTTAGATATTCAGACGCTCCTTCTATGCAGAAGATAATTGCGTCCACAGGCCATGACAGATGATCGGTTAGCAAGTGATGCAGTCACAGGCCACGACTATGAGGGTTCCACGCATTACCCAGCCGCGTAACTATTGTTAGTTGGGTACCCATTCGGAGCTGGGTGACTCAAGGACTCCTTTTGCCACAGGAACAAATCCTTGCCTTCGCATAGATTCGAACTCGTGACCACCAGTACGCCAGTCGAGCGCGCTTGCCACTCGATCACCGTGTATTAGGACAAAAACGACACTATTAGCCCGGGGTTTGAAAAGTTCAAGATGTAAATTTAAACCCAAGTAGATTTCAATCTAGCTCATGATGGATACATTTATCTTTTTTTTTTCTTTTCAAGATCGTGTTAAATCGAATAGGAAAAAAATTCTTAAAAGGTTAATAAAAACAAAATGCACCTAATTTCAGGAATCCGGCCCCGAAGAAATTGGCATCAGGAGTTAAATGTGCTATAGTATTTTATTATAGACTATCACGTGTTTCTATGAAAATTTCGGCCAAGATCCAACCGTTAACCCAGTATAGAAACATTTTTTAAAGCACATTAAAGAAAATAACGACATTTTGGGCCCTCGACCTCCTGTTAGTTGTATTTTTTAAACTTGTTTATGTCGGAAAATTTTCCTGGCGTGCACTCTATAATTTTCTAATTTATTTTATAGCGATCGGATAAATAAATAAAAGTATATACATGTAGTGTATAAATTTATTTATTTTTTAAAATAAGTGCTGCCGAGACCTACAGGTGAAAGATGAAAAGTTGGTAATACCAGTTTGGATAAATGTGGATCCAAATGGATATATTAATCCATATTTTTCAAGGTTGAGAATGAAATCTGAAACGGTAACGATAACAAAGGCCCCAGAGAAATGTTTGATTTCAGTGTCCTATACTGTTGTAATAGAGGCTAACAAGTTTTTATATACGAAGTTTGGCCTTAATCAATAGCTAACCCGTTCAAAAAAAAATTATAGCTCATGTAAACGATTTTAAGGACCTCTGGGTCCTTTCGGTGCAAGATGTAAAGTTTGAAACACCTGTCATTTTAATCAATTTCATGATGGATATATTTATCTATATTTCTCAAATCCTGCAAATTTAATGGGGAATCAATTTTAGAACGTATATTTAAAAGGACATTAGGGTGCCCAGGCACCAAAGGAATGGACATTAGGAGTTCAGAGCCTTCGACCCCTGGAGTATTTACATATTGGCTATCAAGTTTTAAATACAAAATTTAGTCAAGATTCATTCCATTTACCCAGTAGTCCACGCTTAAAATAAGGTTTATAAAGCTCAAATAAGCAACAACAAGAAAAGAAAGAAAAAAAAAACATTATGGGCCCCGGGCACCCCACGAGTGTTATATTATTTTAAAGATTGCCAGTTACCATCTCGTGCACGCACATAGATCTATCAGTCTCCAAAACGTTCATGGCGATCAGATGAATGGTGTAGTACGCTACAACGGACAGGCACACAAACACTCACACACGCATACACGCACAAACACACACGCGCGCATACACAAGTATCATTCATTATATATATATATACTAAAGATATTATTACAAGTTTAATGATATGAGCACGTCTCTAAACGATGAAATTCAAAGTATATGAGTCAATCTTGAAAACTAAAAAAAAAAAAAAGAATATAATATGTAATCATTTATAAAAACTGTTTTCTTCCATATTCTTTTCAAGTCTGCGATGAGAAGAGCATTAAGTCATGCGGTCTTAACGTCCTTGACATTGTTGTGAGCATTCTTGAAAACAACGTCCTCACCTTAACCCCGTTTTGTAGGTAAGTAATGCTCATTGTTAGATTAGGATAAGTGTTAGGGCAGTTGCTAAGCAACACATATAAATTAACTATATATAGTTATAATCCGACATCAATAAATTAACTGTATACAGTTATAATCCGACATCAATAAATTATCTGTATACAGTTATAATCCAGCACCAATAAATTAACTGTATACAGTTATAATCCAGCACCAATAAATTATCTGTATACAGTTATAATCCAGCACCAATAAATTAACTGTATACAGTTATAATCCAGCACCAATAAATTAACTGTATACAGTTATAATCCAGCACCAATAAATTAACTGTATACAGTTATAATCCAACAACGTTCAATAATCAAAAATTAATAAAGACATTTTAATCCATAGAAGGTAAACGTAGACTACAATAATGTCCAAAAAATTAACAGCACTCCTATGAATAGTTGATGTGAATTTGATTGAAGGATGGAAATTACCAATGAAGTCAATAAAACTTTGCAATTGTTGCATGTCCATTTTAAAAAACGTCATGGTTTTAGCTTAAATAATATCTTTTAATTTCAGAAAAGGGAACGATGTAAAAAGAGGATTTGAGAATTTATAAATCTATATAGATCTAATACTTTGTGTACATTGCAGGAAGTTTAATATTTCTTATTTATCAAACAAGGATACGTTACTTGGGTTTTTGTCAAAAGGTAGGCGCCGTATGCACACTACAATCCCTAGTAAATAAATAAACAGATTTTAATCAACACAAACTTTTGTCTTTATAATTTTAATTTGTTACTGAATGTGACGTCACCTGCTAATAATTGTTCCCAGGTTCTCCGTGGAGTACTTGTGCTGTATTAAAGTAGCTGTCCAAGATTTCCACGCCCAGAGACGAGACTTGGACGCTCTCTTGCAACTGACCAGAGAGAGGCTGGCGAATGCTTCGATCCCCTGTGGTCAGTATTTATTGCTCAATGGCATGGTTTTAACCTACTGTCGTCTGCCGTAGTTTTTCTCTCTCTCTCTCTCTCTCTCTCTCTCTCCTTTCACTTTCTCTCTCTCTCTCTCTCCCTCCCTCTACTTTCACTTTCTCTCTCTCTCTCTATTATCTCTTTTTCTACTTTGCCCTTCGCTCTCTATTTTTATATCTCTATCTCTCTTTCCATTCTTTCTCTTTACTGTCTCTCTCTCTCTGCCTTCCTCTATCTCACTTCCTCTCTATCTTTCATTCTCTCTCTTTCTCTCTCTCAAATTTTCTCTTCTTTTCTCTATCGCTTTTTAACCTTCTTCACTCTCAACTTTCTGTTTTCATGTATTTTTTTACTGAGTCCTTTGCTCTCTTGACCTAATTATTAATATTTTATATCCCTCTTTAATGGACTCCCGTGTTATGCCTTCCCTATTATTAACGCAATGTATTGCTTTATTGTATGCGCCATCATTTCCATTTGTGTACGTTTCATCGTCAGCAACACCATGTCTTGATGTATAGTCTGTAATACAGTGTACGGGTGCCATTTAGATTTGTCATTCTTTCATAATAACAAAACAGTAGAAAAACCATCGTTTCATAAAACTGTGTGCATGTTTTCCCTCCAACAGATGAATTAGCCAACTTTTCTTTTGAGGACAACTCATACAGCTCAGCCAGTGCTTTGATGGTTTTGACGACATCTGTGCTCCCCATTGTACTTGCAGTCTTTGCATTCAGCTAACCCAAAGAGACATAAAAAGATTTCAAACAAGCATGTGTGAGCACCCAAATAGTCCACTTTACCAACATAAAAGTAGATACAGACACAAACCTTCTTAAAACATGTTAGTGATTTTTAAAAAAACTCTGTTTGGGTAAAAGGTAATATATACATTTATAAGATATACCTATTTAAACGTCTGCTTGATAATTGTGTACGAATATACAAATAGTACCTATTTACAATGGCGGCTCTACAAACACATTTACATATTTACAAAGCCTACAGATACAGACAAAACCTGCTAAAAACGTATGGGTACTGATTGAAAAAACTCCTCTCCATAACATGATATGTACATATGTTCACGGTATTTTGTTCAATGTCTGCTTGATTAACGTGTACTGTCAATGTGTACCTAATAACAATGTACTGTCTGCTCGATAAACACTAAAAACGTGTACATCTTTACAAGGCAGGCTTAATTAAAATGTCTACAGGACAAATATTTAAATTCATAGCACTGATGTCTTTTAAAAACATATATGAACGTATTTTTTAAGATTTACACTCTGCACAGCAAACACACTTCACTGAATCGTTTTACATGGTTTTTACAGCTTTATACCATCTGTTATATTCCTGACTTCCATTGCGTTTATCTCTCAAGCACAAAACAGCTTCCGAACACCTATTCCTTATTGATATAACCCGTATTACTAATTTATCACCTGGACATGACATGTGACAGTGACGATAGACTGGGTCTCTGGGCCGTCTTTTCATAATTGATGTGTATATTCAGGACACAGTGACACTGGTTTGGTTCCTTTATAACTTCACCAAATTTATGTAACTTTCCTTGTTTATGTTATAACCCATATTGATAGAGTAATATAACGTTGCTTAATTAATAAAACATTTCACTATTTCATTTTTGGTCTATCATGTGTTTTTATTATTTTATTTTCTCTTTATTACATGTATTATCTTTTTTTTATTTTCATTCGTTGATTACTCCTCAGCAAAGTTTTTATTTTTATTCTTTTTATTCGTTTAAAAAAAAAAAAAAAAAGGACGGCTCTTTGCCGAAACGTTCGTTGTTTTGTTACGCTCTGTCAGACTATTTCATAACCCGTTTACATATTAATCTACTAAATTAATGAAAATTTTAATCTTGATAGTGCCTTGTGTCGTCCCTAAGTAATAGTGTAAATGGAAACTAGAAATTATAAAAGTAGTTCTATTGTCAATAGTATTGAATAATGACTCACTAATGTCTATCGGATCCTAACACGGCAAAAAGACATCGAACCTTCGACACATTTTATTTTCTTGATGAACAATAAAAGATTCACTGCAGAAATTTAACCAACAAATTTAAGTTTTTTCTTTTGTGTTGTAAAATATTTTTAAAGCGTTTGGCACATTCTTGCGTCATCTGGCCTTTTAAACATACACCTCATTGTGAAAGTAAAAGGTTTGGATATACCATTCATGGGTTTCAATCCCTTTTGGGTTGTTGTGTTTTTTTTTAAAAAAAAACATACTTCGAGTCTCCATTCTTAATAAGCTGACTTCAAGACTGCTGGAGTGCGCCCGTATGAGCTGTGCGAAAGTGATTGTTTGTACTTTATCAATGCGACTGTTTGCGCGCCAAGACGTGAAACATGGTCAAACAAAAGCGCAAATCCCCAGCGGTAGACCTCAGCTCATGTTCGGTCGCGGATGCGCAGTTCCTAAAGGTCACTCGACTGCGAAGGGAGCTAACACTGCTTAAAAACTTAGCCCCTGGATAGCCGTCCCTGGGCGTGCGGTAATGTACGCTGTAAGCATGGAGTAGGAAGACCATCGCGAAAGGACTCCGCTTTTTTTTTTTTTTTTTAAAATAGCATTTACTAACATCGATTTGCCCATATATTTTATAAATCAACTTAAATTGAGGTTTTATCATTTATACAAATATTTATTTATCGCTCAATTTTGATGCATCACATTATTTTAAAATATTGTTCGCGGCCTAATCTCTATAACAGGCGAGGTCTTCCTAAAGGAGACACGGTGCAACCATTCAACAGATGATATTGTTATTGTCCCTTTTTTAAATTAGGAACTTGATGACCACATGAGGAAATGGGATCACAACATGATTTTCTGATCTCTCATAAATGTCTCTTGGTAAATAGATGTCGTTCGTATTTTCCCCAAGTTATAAGTAAACGTTTCTAATCTGGTAAAATGCATAATAATAGGAGACAAATGGGAACATTTTTTTAAATAGATTTTGGCCTACTATTCTAAAAATTTTTGTTTTTTTTAATTTGTATATCTATTTCTTGATTCATCAATTCTTTAATATCTTTTCTTTCCACCGTATAAATATAATTATACAACTATATCATAAAAATTCGTGATTATTAAAAATGTACTGCACAATTAATTTGCGAGAAACTGACCGTTCAAAAAATAATTCTAAATATTGATGAACATTTTAGTGCACACGCTTTGCAGTGACTTGGGATGCGAACAGGACGAGCAGTGCCAGAGCTACGGAAGAATTTCTGAATAGTGATTCCCCATATGGGGAGCCTCGGCACTGTTTTTGTAAGACGACGGGTTATAACAGCTTCATGGCTCGACCCTCAAACTCATAACAAAATATCACATATTGAGTAAACCAATAAACAGAGCAACTCAAAGAAAACAGATCTTACAAGTTAGGGGCTGTCCATAAAGTAGGTCACGTTATTTTTGACAATTTTTAACTCCCACCTCCCCCTGTCACAAACTGTCTCAAATCTCGGAACCAACCCACCGCCCCTCCCCTCAAGTGCGTAGCATTTTCGAACATAAATAAGTTTTCTTATTAACATAATAATTAAAATTTAATATAAAACGCTGTGACGTCACACATGGCCGGATCCCCCTCCCCCTGTCACAAACTGTCACACTTTCTTACACACCCTCCTCCCTCTGGAGCGTGACGTACTTTATGGACGGCCCGTTATCTAAAAAGCTACATAATTTATAGGAAGTGGGCGGCTCTTCTTTTTTAGATGACAACATACAAACGAACGGCTTTGTGCACTCGTGCATGTTAAATATATGCATTAAAAATCATACAAGTCATTAAATTCTTAATGGCATTGTGATTCCCAGGTAATTCTTGGAAGCGTAGCTGGATTTTACACTTTCCTAGTTCCCGCAAATTTATTACGAAATTCTAAAATTTTAAAATCTTTAGTGAGTCACATGTTTTTCCTCACCCACACCCCTTCTCCAACAATTAAGCCCCGTATTTGTCATTGTTTTTCACACAACCCCAGGCAGCCGATAATTGTTCTAACGGCACGCCAAACAAAAAAAAATTAAACAAAAGCACGGCCATCACCTAACCTCCCCACCCACCCCCATGTCACCAACAACCAACTGTTGGCTCCCCATTTAAGGTTATGTGTAAAACAAACATGGCGTTATTTGACGTCTGCCCACGGGTTGACCGGCGCCGAAAATTTTCGATGCTCACTTGAAAGAAGTTCTCATATCCTACCGCGTCTGCGCACTGAAACCTTCTGCGACATCCTGCGCTGGCCTGGAAGATGAAGGAAATTTCTAGAGCGTGTTCGAAATTTTCATCCACGTCTTTGTGGGTGTTCCTCTATTTGGTACTAGTGGACTTTTGCAATTATAGGATCTTAGGACAGGATTCGGAACAAGGTGAGATTTTTTAAGTTGTTGTTTTTGTGTTGTACCAATGTTATGAACATTTCGAGACTTATTGCTATGTCAGGTTTTTCTGCAGAGTTTTTGATGTTTTTTCTAGATAAAATATTATGTTTAGTGAAAATGTTAATAAATGAAGTATATCTAGCAGACGATTATATAATGTGAAGTAGGTGTAACACTAGTTGGATGAAGATATTAGAATGGTATAGACAAGATTATTCTTATAGAATAATGACAATATCAAATTGTACAATCTAGATTAAACTAGATGGCTGAAGATATCAAATTGTACAATCTAGATTAAACTAGATGGCTAAAGATATCAAATTGTGAAATCTAGATTAAACTAGATGGAGGAATATATCAGAATGTGAAGTCTATATTAAACTAGATGGATGAAAATATCAGAGAGGGCAATCTAGATTGCAGAAAGTGCGATTCATTATTAATCTCGATAAATGAAAATACTAGAATGAACATTCTAAATTAATATAGATTCATAGAGATAGCAGATAAACACTGTGAATTTTACAATTTAAATGAATATTTTAAAAAAAAATTAACCGTTGTATTTATTTTCCCTGCTATGTTCTGAAATTACATAGAGATCACTTCACTATATCATAAGCTTAAAGAAGAAATATGAAGAATATTCCTGGCATAAACTAGGCATCCATTCTCCAAGTCGATATAAGCTTTGACTACTCCTAAACCTTTGGTTTATGGCCCCTGGCCCGTATAAACACAAAGAGAAGAGTGATGGCTGGCTTACAGCGCTGGTCAATAAATTTTAGCATTTCAGTACTAATTTTTTTTTTAAATACCATAACATTTTAATATACTTATAAAATATTTTTACTATAATTTATCGTTTGCGTGTGTGACGGTCGGGGTGGTAATATAACAAACACGTGTCGCTCAATGTTGAGACGATGAGGTCAAGCTTCACAACGGATAGATGTCACCTGGTCGGTGAAACACAAAAACATCTTATCGATAGTCGTAAACTCGGCGTACACACATGCAATATTTTTTTCCGCTTCTTTTATCGATTCGTTCATTTTCCAAAAGGTTAGCTTTAAAAAAAACAAAACATTAAATATGTTTATGTTAAGGAGGCATTAACACCTCCAAACCCCCACCCACCAAAGAGAAAGAATTAGACCAAAATCAAAAAGGCCAGTGGCGTAGCTAGGAATTACAGGGGTCTGGGGGCCCAGGGGTTTAACCTCTTTGTGGGCCGCGCATACATGGCGGTAGCGTAATATGTAATTTTAAAAAATTGGACACTCAAGTGGGGGAGGGGGCCCTGGGGGACTTTCAAATTTTGTCCATCCCCCCTCCCATAACTACACCACTGAAAGAGGCGTTTTTTTTTAAAAAAAGGCTTAACTAGAGTTCAAAACGTCTTAGAGTAAGGACCTCGAGGCAAATATAGATTCATTAGGGCTGTGGAAATGAGGATTAATTGATTGATTAATCATTAAATGTTAATTTATTAAAATTAATTTTATCGATTACATTCAATTAAATTTTTAAAAAATATTTTAATTTTTTTTTTCAATTTAATAGTTACTACATATTTTTGTGTTAATTACACACTTTTCCCTCGTATTATTGTGTTTTGTTTTTTTAATTTAGCGTGCTTACATTAAAAAAAATCATGTTAAGCCTGGTCCCTTTTTGGACTCAGGACGTGTTAGCGCATTTCCGTATTATGTATCAGTACTTATGTTAGATATCAGCATTATGTAGTTATCAGTAATTGTGTTTAGATTTTAGACATATTTTTATGAATTTTCTTGTGCAATGAATATACCTGAAAAAATTATTTAAAAGTCATTTCTTTACATTTTAAATTTTTTTATTTTCTCTTTAATCTAACTACAAGTGGTTTGTGGTCACTGAAATAGGACTCATAAATGAAACATTCTAAATTGTAATCAGCTAATCGCCTAAATACTCCATCAATTGTTGTTTGATAGATCATGGTTGCCAATCTTGTTGCAAGTAGTTGAATGTTGAAGCTTGTTTCGAACAAGTTTTCAATTTCTGCCCCTGGGCCGCTAAGATCTTATCTTATCTTAGATATACAGACGCTCCTTCTATGCAGAAGATAATTGCGTCCACAGACCATGAGAGATGATCTGTTGGCAAGTGATGCAGCGGTCACAGGCCACGGCTATAGGGGTTCCACGCATTACCCCAGCCGCCTAACTATTGTCTAGTTAGGTACCCATTCGGAGCTGGGTGACTCGGGGACTCCTCAGGCCGCGAGAACAAATCCACACCTTCGTGTGGATTCGAACCCGTGACCATCGGTATGACAGTCGAGAGCGCTACCTCTCGACCACCACGTCTTGATTGAAGTCACCACAAATGATGACGTAAAACTATCTAAACTTTTACACATATTCTAATGACGTCAACAACAAAAAAAACGAATTCTTTTGCACGCTTTCGCACCACTAACCAATAACTTTAACTCTTCAATGCTTGAAAAACGATGTATTCGACTTCCGGCAATGGCGGCCGTTGTCTGCGCCAGTGTTATCTCTCGATTCGCAATGTTTTTTGGTAGTTTTAACGGGGTTTTTTAACGGATCGAGTAACTGAGTGTTGATGCACTAATGGCAGGTCAGGACATACAAAAAACATATATACATCATGGGTCTAGGACTTATGGTTGCTGAGATCTAGGGTGATGACAGACGGACAGACTGACAAAACGGGTGCAATAGCGCATTCGACTTCTCGAAAATGCGCTAAAAAAAATTTCTTCCTCATTTCTTACATAGCAGATCGAATTTTCTGTGTTACAAAATTTTGGAGCCATGGAATTACCGCGACTGAAACGATTTCACAAAATAAAATGTATATATATATATATAGGTATTCGTATACAATGCAATTTATTTATCTTAATCTTGGTTAATGGGCCGTCCATAAAGTACGTCACGCTCCAGAAGGGGGGAGGGGGTGTAAGAAAGTGTGACAGGGGGAAGGGTTGTCTGGCTATGTGTGACGTCGCGTGTTTCATGATAAATTTTAATTATTTTGTTAATACAAAATATATTTTTGTACGAAAGTGTGACGTAATTTGGGGGGTGTCCGAGATTTGTGACAGAAGGAGGGGGAGCTAAAATGGTCGAAAATAGCGTGACGTACTTTATGGCTACCAACTCGCCTTGCCTATTAGGTCGACCTCTTGGATGGAAACCGCCTAATTCTCTCTTCGTGTAAGTATTGTCCCATTGGTCATGTCGACTCTCTTATGTCGCCGTACCCTAATATCTCGAGCACACAAATAAAAGGTCCCAATTCGCCACTCATCGTCCATCCCCATGAGCAATCTCCTGTTTAAAATGACAACTGTGTCCAAAAAAAAAGTTATTTCGCACTCGATCAATGTAGTAGACATCTTGTTTTACATCTCCGTCCTAACTTTTTAAATTTCTTGTTCAACCCTAACTGTAACCCTGAGTAATATTTTTTACATAGATTTAAAATGATTATTTTTAAATTAACAGTGTTGCGTTTTGGACATGTCTTTAAATGCAAATTTTTTTTTTAGCTGGGATATGTCGATCATACTCTTATTATCAACGGCGTAACGCATATAATTTCAATAATCCTGGAAGAGGGAGGCGAAGTTAACCACGACCCTTTTAATGACGGGTGTCTGCAACACAGAATAAAATTTAATTACTTTTCACATTAAAATATCTAATATCTAGGCATTAAAGCTAACTTATGTGGAATCAATTCAAAGGTTTTCTAACTTAAGGTGTCTGTTCCCTGCATAAAATAACATCGTGTATTGTATTATACAGAATAGTTGTCATTGGCAACCATTAATTCAACTTCATTATGATTCTTTTGCTATTTTACAATAATAACTGCTAACATTATGTTCATTCATATTATCGTGTTTTAGTTATATATTTGACAGGAACAAACTTTAATTAAGTATGAATTAACCCTTTAAAAGAGGTTCCGCTTCTGATTACAAGTTCATGTTAATGTAACTTGTTTTCGTTGAACTCGATAATCGGTTATCTCGCAGCTTTTCACCAAAACCTTTAGGCATGCAACATAATTGCGAGCAACAGTATATATAAAGATATAGTTATATATATTTAATTATTGACTTATCAATGGCATTAACAATCCAAATGTACAGGAAAAAAATAGTTTCCTATTATGAACCTTTATAATCACTTCCAAACATAGTTCATTCTCTCCTGTCCACATACTATCTCAACGTGATAAGGGATTTTTTATATTATGGATAGCACGAAAGAGTATAAGGACGAGGATGATTATATTGTTGTTGTTAGCGCATTTTCGAGATGTCGAAATCACTATTGCACCCGTTTTGTCCGTCCGTCCGTCCGTCCGTCCGTCATCACCCTTGATCACAGCATCCATAAGTCCTAGACCCATGATGTATATATGTTTTTTGTATGCCCTGACCTGCCATTTGTGCATCAACACTCAGTTACTCGATCCGTTAAAAAAAAACCGTTAAAACTACCAAAAAATATTTCGAATCGAGAGGTAACACTAGCGCAGGGAACGGCCGCCATTGCCGGAAGTCGAATGCATAATCCTAATCCTTCAAGCATTGAAGAGTGGTGCGAAAGGGTGCAAAAGAATTAGTTGTTTTTTTTTTAGTTGACGTCATTAGAATATGTGTAAAAGTTTGAGTTTTACGTCATCATTTGTGGTGACTTGTAGTTGGATTAAAGAGAAAATTTATTTTTTTTTAAATATAAAGAAATGACTTTTAAATTTAAAAAAAATGTCAGGTATATTCATTACACAAGAAAATTCATAAAAATATGTCTAAAATCTAAACACAATTACTGATAACTACATAATTCTGATATCTAACATAAGTACTGATACATAATACGAAAATGCGCTAACACGTCCTGAATTCCAATAGGTACCAGGCTTAACATGATTTTTTTTATGTTAAGAATTATTTGCCCATGTTAGTCGTCCAACATACCACGCTCCAAAGTTTTAAAACTCTGAGGACGGTGCTTTTTTTTTT
>MUZC01000715.1:158237-173658 GCA_002072015.1 Radix auricularia | reverse complement strand
TTTTTTTTTTTTTTTTTTTTTTTTTTTTTTTTTTTTTTTATATTAAGTATTAAGAATTAAGACAGCATGCCATTTTTAAAATTGCAGTTGAATTGTAGATGTGATGGCCATTATTTAACACATTTCTGTTCTTTTTCAATATTTTATCTTTTTAGAGTCCGCAACATAAATATGGGTTATTTTGAGCACTTAAATCATGTTTAAATACTTTGGGATTTAGTTTGTACCAGGTTTAAATCTCGTAGGTGAGCGAAAAAGTGATTCGCTTGGCGAACATATGCTACAAAACAACGTACGTCAAAATCACAATAATGATTTTTTTGAAGGAGAATAAGGCCATAAGTGTGCTTCACTTTCTCATAGGCGAAAATCATTTTTTTTCTTCTGTTTTTTTTTTTTGCGTTGGCCTGCTTAGTTCTCTTCCTAGTGTAATAGTGGTGTCTGTTTTAGTGAAGTTAATTTTCATATTATATGTCGTATTAACATACCCACTCTCAATCAACTAATAGTAAACACAATATTTTTAGCTAAACTTTTTGAGCACTTTGGCCTTTTGACATCGTTATGTCAATAGTAAGTTGTTGAAATTTGATTTTCTCTTGTTGGAATGGGATCGATCACATTTATTTTCGCTTTAACAAAGTGAGCGATCGATACAATCACAGATACTAGCACATCCGTTGTTAATTACGTCATCTTACTGTCACTTGGTTTTACATTCAGTTGCATTCTTATCATTAGAATTTATGTGAAGTTTAGTAATTCAAGTTTTGGTAGTAAAAATGTCAAACATTTCAGAGGCGTCACTAGGGGGTGCGGGGGTTCCCGGATCACACCGGGTGACACAATCACTCCAAAATGAAAAATTATTTTTTTCTCGTTATTTGACACTGGCAGACTCGGGGGAAGTCTATGGGGAAAATTAAAAAAGGGATGACGCCATCAGCTACCGCACTCGGTGACGCCTCTGCAAATACTTAATGATATTTTTTAAATCTTGTTGTTGTTTTTTAATTCCTTCCCCGCCTTTAACTTCATTAAAAAATAATAAATATTAACTTCAATTTCTTTTACCCACATAAACGACGAGGAATGTATGGCTCCGTTGAATTTACAACCCTTGCCCCCCCCCCTCTCGTTACGCCGCTAACAACATAACCACTGGCCATCGACACTAAAATAAACCTGAACCTGATTCACTCATGTTCGACCCGTGGCCCGTCTTTTTATATGGTTCACCAGTGGCCTATCGCTAGCGTGGTTCATATTGTGCTTGGTGTTGTGTTTTAACGCGCGCACAGATGATATCTTATTTATTTACAACACACCGACCACCGGCTGTGTCTCTCGCGGCCCTACACACCACAGGCGATCAGTATGTTGTTTCTTTTAGTGCCGCACTGTGCTTACTTACAAAATATAAATAAATTTCGCTCAGACCAGACTTTATTGTTTGGCTTAGCTTCCCAAGGCTAGAAGTTATGGTTCGGCGATTGAGGAAGGAGGACGCAGTCGTGTGTTGTCGACCGTGGCGTCAACTTTCAGAGTGGTTGATTGTGTTGTTTTTTTTAGATGGTAAAACGTGTTTCAACAGACAATAACATAGTTTTCGGGATCCTTAAACGTTCGCCCTAAACATGCATTTAATGTGTCTTCAAACTATGAACGTGAATTCATCACCGTGTAAACCTCGCCTTGTAATAAATGCAACATACCTTTGTTATATATATATATATTGTTGCAGTGAAGTGGTGTTAAGATTTTAACGTTAAGTCTCAAATGTGATAGTGTTATCCTAAGTCAGTGATGGCAAACCTATGCCTCGCGTGCCACAAACGGCATGCAGAGCCTGATGAGGTCGCATGCACCCGAAATATTATTTCCTTAATCAAACCATTTTGCTGGCACTTTGTGTTGGCATTTTGCTATACACTAAGTAGGTTTTAATAGAAATTTGGGCACGTTGCCCCAAAAAGGTTCGCCATCACTGGCCTAGGTTGTTGATTTTTTAAAAATTATTAGCGTGACCCGGTACTAATCTTTTCACATTAAGTATGGGGATTAATCTAAAACTTCATCAACGGATTAATGATTGGATTTGGATATGGTGCTAATCGGTGACACTCATGGTGCTATCTTATTACGACTGAAGCAAGTTCAGGAACCATCTCAGTGATCAGAATTTAGATTCACGGCGCTATACCAAACAGTTGAGAGTCACGGCGCTATACCAAACAGTTGAGAGTCACGGCGCTATATCAAACAGTTGAGAGTCACGGTTATATACCAAACAGTTGAGAGTCACGGTTCTTTACCAAACAGTTGTTCATCGTGTATAAGATGCCCGTGGTTCAATGAAGGTTTTACGCGCAAGACATGGCCATAGACTGCTTTTGGGACTGATAACTTTGACCAGCTGTTGGGCAGTGTATACGCTGGTCAGCATTATTAGGACTAAGGAGCTACCAAGAGGTAAATATGGTATAACAGTGTGTATAACCTTAGTTTTTAAATAG
The DNA here is from genome assembly GCA_002072015.1 of Radix auricularia. Taxonomy (NCBI): domain Eukaryota; kingdom Metazoa; phylum Mollusca; class Gastropoda; family Lymnaeidae; genus Radix; species Radix auricularia. The sequence continues at coordinate 171,142 of MUZC01000715.1, read as the reverse complement.
TGAAAATAGTGCATCTTATACAGGTGGTGTTATTAACTCAAACAAATATAATTTTGCAAATGAAATAAGAAAAAAAACCATTAAATGCTACATTACATTGTACAAGAATATGCATCGTCAGCATGCAACCAATATTTTAAAACACAAATTATAAATAAAAGAACAAGAAACAAGAGGGAGAGAAATTTATTTAAATTTAAAAAAAAAAGAGCTACAAGATTTATTTCTGGTGAAGGTTCACTGCTGAAAAGATTAACACCATGAATAACTAAACCTAGAGACTACAGAGAACCCAAGATCAAAAAGGCATTAAGTAGAAATGTATATATGGGTTTTAACTCTAACTCGGATATACGACACACCAACTATCTAATAGACTCTACAATAGACAAGTGGAATAAAAAAAAATAATACTTTTCTTGATCAATTGGCAAGAACGAACACATACAAATCATCGGTCGTCCCTTCTGAAATTCGGGTTGGTGTGGGTTGGTATGGGTTGCCTGAAGAAACTAAGATAACCAACACGCTATCAACACTTTAAAATGTAATTAAAAACACGACTATACTAAAACCTGAGGGTAAGCGTGGGCTCTGTAATATTGAAAATAAAAATTTCTTTAAAAATCATAATGGGATGTATTTTCTTGTTAAGCCCTCGCCGGGAATTGATAATCCGACAATAATTGGCAATCGCCGTAGATATGATTGGAAGGCTGTGAGTTTAAACGACAAGGCAAGAAATTTGATATTCTTTCTTTCTATTTTCAAATAAGACTTTGTACTTTATTTTTCTTTTGAAAACATTATATACCCCTAAACATATAATGTAATAATTATTCAAGAATAAAATTATGTTATTTCTATAAATTATTAATATCAATTGATGTACTCGTTGTTTAAAACAAAGATAATAATTATTTATTTAAAATTAAGTCTTCATCTTCACACCGCATTTTACCCAATCACCACCAACCGGAAGTTGGACAAAATGGTGGGAGCCAAATTTTTCAGTCGTCAATGAATACAAGAATAAACAAGCGCTGGAGGAATTTATAACACACAAATGTCATATGAGGAAATCAAGGACTTGCTCAACGAACTGAAATTCCTCTACGCCTGGCTGCTGTCGTTTTTTATTTGTACCTGGCATTCTGCAGCGGCCTTGGTCAGGAAGTCTACATCGAGCAGCGTCGTCTCGCGAAGATCGCGTTCTTTCGTTGTCTTGGGCGTCTTCTTGGCGTGTGTGGCTTACTACAATAGCGGTGGTGAGACTGAGCTGTCTCTACTCAGCGACTCTGCACAGCCTCATGACAATGAAAGTGATACAGTCTTCAACGGTAGGTCCTCGGAAACACGGTGCTGTAGGCCCATAGAGTTAGATAAATTGTGTATTGTATGTTCAAAGAAACACACGCCGATGTAGGTCCACAGAGTCGGATACATATTAATAATTATTAAAATCTAGTTTCAAAGAACAAAGGCGATTTAGGTCAAGAGATACATTACGCCGCAGTGTCGCAGGTACAAAGCGCAGTAGGTCTACGGAGTCAGATAAACGGCACGTTGTTGGTTCACAAAGACGATGCAATGTAAATTCTAAATGTCGATACCCTGTAAGTTCACAAAGACGATACCATGTATGGGTACAAAGACAATTCGATGTAAGGTCACAAAACGATACCAAGTAAATTCAGAAAGACGATACAATGTAAGTTCATAAAGACGATACCATGTAATACACAAAGACGATACCATGTAAGTTCACATTGTCATTTCATTGAGGTGCACAGAAACAATGTGATATTGGTTCACGGAGTCAAATAATTTGCATGTTCATAGGGACATTACTATAGTGACTGTACTTTTAAGTGGTTACTGTACCTTAAAGTGGTGAAATTACATAATTAAAGTGGTGGCATTAAAGTAGTGACTGTACCTTAAAGTGGTGACAGTACCTTAAAGTGGTGACAGTACCTTAAAGTGGTGACAGTACCTTAAAGTGGTGACAGTGCTTTAAAGTGGTGACAGTACCTTAAAGTGGTGACAGTACCTTAAAGTGGTGACAGTACATTTAAGTGGTGACAGTACCATAAAGTGGTGATAGTACCTTAAAGTGGTGACAGTACAAGTGGTGACAGTACAAGTGGTGACAGTACCTTAAAGTGGTGACAGTACAAGTGGTGTCAGTGCAAGTGGTGACAGTACAAGTTGTGACAGTACCTTAAAGTGGTGACAGTACCTTAAAGTGGTGACAGTACAAATGGTGACAGTACCTTAAAGTGGTGACAGTACCTGAAAGTGGTGACAGTACCTTAAAGTGGTGACAGTACAAATGGTTAGTATACCTTAAAGTGGTGACAGTACAAGTGGTGACAGTACCTTAAAGTGGTGACAGTACAAATGGTGACAGTACCTTAAAGTGGTGACAGTACCTTAAAGTGGTGACAGTACCTTAAAGTGGTGACAGTACATTAAAGTGGTGACAGTACCTTAAAGTGGTGACAGTACAAGTGGTGACAGTACATTAAAGTCGTTACAGTACCTTAAAGTGGTGACAATACCTTAAAGTGGTGACAGTACCTTAAAGTGGTGACAGTACAAGTGGTGACAGTACAAGTAATGAAAGTACATTAAAGTGATGACAGTACAAGTGGTGACAGTACAAGTGTTGACAGTACATTAAAGTGGTGACAGTACATTAAAGTGGTGACAGTACAAGTGGTGACAGTACATTAAAGTGGTGACAGTACCTAAAAGTGGTGACAGTACCTTAAAGTGGTGACAGTACCTAAAAGTGGTGACAGTACCTTAAAGTGGTGACAGTACAAATGGTGACAGTACAAGTGTAGACAGTACATTAAAGTGGTGATAGTACAAGCGGTGACAGTACCTTAAAGTGGTGACAGTACAAGTGGTGACAGTACATTAAAGTGGTGACAGTACATTAAAGTGGTGACAGTACAAGTGGTGACAGTACCTTAAAGTGGTGACAGTACAAGTGTTGACAGTACCTTAAAGTGGTGACAGTACCTTAAAGTGGTGACAGTGCCTTAAAGTGGTGACAGTACAAGCGGTGGCAGTATCTTAAAGTGGTGACAGTACCTTAAAGAGGTGACATTACCTTAAAGTGGTGACAGTACCTTAAAGTAGTGGCAGTACCTTAAAGTGGTGACAGTACCTTAAAGTGGTGACATTACCTTAAAGTGGTGACTGTACCTTAAAGTTGTGACAGTACATTAAAGTGGTGACAGTACCTTAAAGTGGTGACAGTACCTTATAGTGGTAACAGTACCTTAAAGTGGTGACATTACCTTAAAGTGGTGACAGTACCTTAAAGTGTTGACAGTACCTTAAAGTGGTGACAATACCTTAAATTGGTGACAGTACCTTAAAGTAGTGGCAGTACCTTAAAGTGGTGACAGTACCTTAAAGTGGTGACAGTACCTTAAAGTGGTGACAGTACCTTAAAGTAGTGGCAGTACATTAAAGTTGTGACAGTACTTAAAGTGGTGACAGTACCTTAAAGTGGTGACAGTACCTTAAAGTGGTGACAGTACCTTAAAGTAGTGGCAGTACCTTAAAGTGGTGACAGTACATTAAAGTAGTGGCAGTACCTTAAAGTGGTGACAGTACATTAAAGTGGTGACAGTACCTTAAAGTTGTGACAGTACAAGTGGTGACAGTACAAGTAATGACAGTACATTAAAGTGTTGACAGTACAAGTGGTGACAGTACAAGTGTTGACAGTACATTAAAGTGGTAACAGTACCTTAAAGTGGTGACAGTACCTTAAAGTGTTGACAGTACCTTAAAGTGGTGACAGTACCTTAAAGTGGTGACATTACCTTAAAGTGGTGACAGTACCTTAAAGTGGTGACATTACCTTAAAGTGGTGACAGTACCTTAAAGTAGTGGCAGTACCTTAAAGTGTTGACAGTACCTTAAAGTGGTGACAGTACCTTAAAGTGGTGACAGTACCTTAAAGTAGTGGCAGTACATTAAAGTGGTGACAGTACCTTAAAGTGGTGACAGTACCTTAAAGTGGTGACAGTACCTTAAAGTGGTGACAGTACCTTAAAGTAGTGGCAGTACCTTAAAGTGGTGACAGTACATTAAAGTGGTGACAGTACCTTAAAGTAGTGGCAGTATCTTAAAGTGGTGACAGTACATTAAAGTGATGACATTACCTTAAAGTGGTGACAGTACCTTAAAGTAGTGGCAGTACCTTAAAGTGGTGACAGTACCTTAAAGTGGTAACAGTACCTTAAAGTGGTGACATTACCTTAAAGTGGTGACAGTACCTTAGAGTGGTGACAGTACCTTAAAGTGGTGACATTACCTTAAAGTGGTGACAGTACATTACAGTGGTGACAGTACAAGTGGTGACAGTACATTAAAGTGGTGACAGTACAAGTGGTGACACTACCTTAAAGTGGTGACAGTACCTTAAAGTGGTGACAGTACCTTAAAGTTGTGACAGTACATTAAAGTGGTGACAGTACCTTAAAGTGGTGACAGTACATTAAAGTGGTTACAGTACATTAAAGTGGTGACAGTACCTTAAAGTTGTGACAGTACAAGTGGTGACAGTACAAGTAATGACAGTACATTAAAGTGTTGACAGTACAAGTGGTGACAGTACAAGTGTTGACAGTACATTAAAGTGGTAACAGTACCTTAAAGTGGTGACAGTACCTTAAAGTTGTGACAGTACAAGTAGTGACAGTACATTAAAGTGGTGACAGTACCTAAAAGTGGTGACAGTACCTTAAAGTGGTGACAGTACCTAAAACTGGTGACAGTACCTTAAAGTGGTGACAGTACAAAAGGTGACAGTACAAGTGTAGAAAGTACATTAAAGTGGTGATAGTACAAGCGGTGACAGTACCTTAAAGTGGTGACAGTACAAGTGGTGACAGTACATTAAAGTGGTGACATTACATTAAAGTGGTGACAGTACAAGTGGTGACAGTAACTTAAAGTGGTGACAGTACAAGTGGGGACAGTACCTTAAAGTGGTGACAGTGCCTTAAAGTGGTGACAGTACAAGTGGTGACAGTACAAGTGGTGACAGTACCTTAAAGTGGTGACAGTACCTTAAAGTGGTGACAGTGCCTTAAAGTGGTGACAGTACAAGCGGTGGCAGTATCTTAAAGTGGTGACAGTACCTTAAAGTGGTGACATTACCTTGAAGTGGTGACAGTACCTTAAAGTAGTGGCAGTACCTTAAAGTGGTGACAGTACCTTAAAGTGGTGACATTACCTTAAAGTGTTGACTGTACCTTAAAGTTGTGACAGTACATTAAAGTGGTGACAGTACCTTAAAGTGGTGATAGTACCTTAAAGTGGTAACAGTACCTTTAAGTGGTGACATTACCTTAAAGTGGTGACAGTACCTTAAAATAGTGGCAGTACCTTAAAGTGGTGACAGTACCTTAAAGTGGTGACAGTACATTAAAGTGGTGACAGTACCTTAAAGTGGTGACAGTACCTTAAAGTGGTAACAGTACCTTAAAGTGGTGACAGCACCTTAAAGTGGTGACAGTACCTTAAAGTGGTGACATTACCTTAAAGTGGTGACAGTACCTTAAAGTAGTGGCAGTACCTTAAAGTGGTGACAGTACCTTAAAGTTGTGACAGTACATTAAAGTGGTGACAGTACATTAAAGTGGTGACAGTACCTTAAAGTGGTAACAGTACCTTAAAGTGGTGACAGTACCTTAAAGTGGTGACAGTGCCTTAAAGTGGGGACAGTACCTTAAAGTGGTGACAGTACCTTAAAGTGGTGACAGTGCCTTAAAGTGGTGACAGTACAAGTGGTGACACTACAAGTGGTGACAGTACCTTAAAGTGGTGACAGTACCTTAAAGTGGTGACAGTGCCTTAAAGTGTTGACAGTACAAGCGGTGGCAGTATCTTAAAGTGGTGACAGTACCTTAAAGTGGTGACATTACCTTAAAGTGGTGACAGTACCTTAAAGTAGTGGCAGTACCTTAAAGTGGAGACAGTACCTTAAAGTGGTGACATTACCTTAAAGTGGTGACTGTACCTTAAAGTTGTGACAGTACATTAAAGTGGTGACATTACCTTAAAGTGGTGACAGTACCTTAAAGTGGTAACAGTACCTTAAAGTGGTGACATTACCTTAAAGTGGTGACAGTACCTTAAAGTAGTGGCAGTACCTTAAAGTGGTGACAGTACCTTAAAGTGGTGACAGTACATTAAAGTGGTAACAGTACCTTAAAGTGGTGACAGTACCTTAAAGTAGTAACAGTACCTTAAAGTGGTGACATTACCTTAAAGTGGTGACAGTACCTTAAAGTGGTGACAGTACCTTAAAGTGGTTACATTACCTTCAAGTGGCGACAGTACCTTAAAGTAGTGGCAGTACCTTAAATTGGTGACAATACCTTAAAGTTGTGACAGTACAAGTAGTGACAGTACATTAAAGTGGTGACAGTACCTAAAAGTGGTGACAGTACCTAAAAGTGGTGACAGTACCTTAAAGTGGTGACAGTACCTAAAAGTGGTGACAGTACCTTAAAGTGGTGACATTACCTTAAAGTGGTGACTGTACCTTAAAGTTGTGACAGTACATTAAAGTGGTGACAGTACCTTAAAGTGGTGACAGTACCTTAAAGTGTTAACAGTACCTTAAAGTGGTGACATTACCTTAAAGTGGTGACAGTACCTTAAAGTAGTGGCAGTATTTTAAAGTGGTGACAGTACCTTAAAGTGGTGACAGTACATTAAAGTGGTGACAGTACCTTAAAGTGGTGACAGTACCTTAAAGTGGTAATAGTACCTTAAAGTGGTGACATTACCTTAAAGTGGTGACAGTACCTTAAAGTGGTGACAGTACCTTAAAGTTGTGACAGTACCTTAAAGTAGTGGCAGTACATTAAAGTGGTGAAAGTACCTTAAAGTGGTGACAGTACCTTAAAGTGGTGACAGTACATTAAAGTGGTGACAGTACCTTAAAGTAGTGGCAGTACCTTAAAGTGGTGACAGTACATTAAAGTGGTGACAGTACCTTAAAGAAGTGGCAGTACCTTAAAGTGGTGACAGTACATTAAAGTGGTGACAGTACATTAAAGTGGTGACCATTCATTAAAGTGGTGACAGTACCTTAAAGTGGTGACAGTACCTTAAAGTGGTGACAGTACCTTAAAGTGGTGACAGTACCTTAAAGTAGTGGCAGTACCTTAAAGTGGTGACAGTACCTTAAAGTGGTGACAGTACATTAAAGTGGTGACAGTACCTTAAAGTGCTGACAGTACATTTAAGTGGTGACAGTACCTTAAAGTGGTAACAGTACCTTAAAGTGGTGGCAGTACATTAAAGTGGTGACAGTACCTTAAAGTGGTAACAGTACCTTAAAGTGGTGGCAGTACATTAAAGTGGTGGCAGTACCTTAAAGTGGTAACAGTACCTTAAAGTGGTAACAGTACCTTAAAGCGGTGGCAGTACATTAAAGTGGTAACAGTACCTTAAAGTGCTGACAGTACATTAAAGTGGTGACAGTACCTTAAAGTGGTAACAGTACCTTAAAGTGGTGACAGTACATTAAAGTGGTGACAGTACCTTAAAGTGGCTAAGTACAAATTAAACCACAACACTCCCCCATGCCCAATATTTGTTTTTACAACCACGTAGTTTCCCATGGCTCAGAGATTGACGGTAAGCCAGACAACAGGGGAGGTATCATTGTTTACAGATCCAAGTACATTTTAGTGTTGTTTGAATCTGACATTAGCTGCATCGGGCGAAACCCGTATTTGTGTTGATGTCGATTTATTGACCGGAAATAGTGGTATGCTTACGGGGGTTTAACAGAAAATAGGTCATTTGTTTAATATAAAACTGTAAGTAGAGTAACTTCCCTTTTAAAATACGTCTAGTGATATGTTCTCTTTGATTTCTAACGTTTTACTTTTAGTATCAGGAACTTTACCAATAACTCAAAAAAAAAAGTTTCTCCCTAGATTCTGTACATTCAAGAATGATGTTTGTATGGTGTGACTGTTAATTATGAGAAGTGATGAACAAAGCGCGGCTGCGCAGACATCTGACCAACGCCGCGCAGCAGTTTTTAATTGACGAATCAAGTTTTGATGCGGATAATATGATATCACGCAAAATATGAAAGCTTTACAAATTTGCACACGAGGTTTTTTTTTCGTTTTTTTTTCTCTTCTCATACGGGTTATCCGAATTTTGGTCTTAGAGGGAACATTGGTGATGAGTCATGAGCCTGAATGTTGCTATGGGGCAGACGTTAAAAATATTACTTTGAAACTATCAGTATACACAAGATGCCGAAATGTTTAAATGAGATTCTCAATGTAACTCTCTTTAGCCATAATGTGGGCATAGAAATACTATCGTGATATGTAACATTCTTTTGTAATCAAATTATTAGTTGACAACTAGAAAGTTAAAGTGGGACGCGGTGGTCGAGTGGTAGCGCTCTCGACAGTCGTACCGATGGTCTCGAGTTCGAATCCACGCGAAGGCTAGAATTATTTCCCGGGGTCTGAGGAGTCCCCGAGACACCCAGCTCTGAATGGGTACCTAACTAGACAATAGTTAGGCGGCTGGGGTAATGCGTGGAACCCCTATAGCCGTGGCCTGTGACCGCTGCATCACTTGCCAACAGATCATCTCTCATGGTCTGTGGACGCAATTATCTTCTGCATAGAAGGAGCGTCTGTATATCTAAGATAAAGGTCTGAGAATAAAAGAGAACACCAGAATAATATATATTTTTAAAGATTGGTTTAGCCATGAATGGTTGTGATTATTGGATAGATTCATGTTTCCCCTACACAGCTGATGATAATCAAATCTGAACCCTTCAAAGTAAACAAATAAATTAGAACAAGTGGCCGGTAAACTTATATAAGAGAGTATCAAAAATATAATGTATCTTTTTTTTTTACTGGGTGAGGTCGGAAATCTCCACAGTGTTCACCGCTGATCATTACACCAAGCGAAAGATTACAACATACAAGGCTAAAAGTAATGTTCAATAAGACTAGCTATTAGTATGAGTATTTATGAGGCTCCCAGGTAAGGATGGTCATAACGGTTTTATGAGGCAAACAGGTGATAAATTGTATAAGCATAAGCGATTCAACTCGCTAAACACAGCGAGGTCGCTATTATTGTCATGGATGAGATGTTCACCCCAGTTACCATTCATGCACGTGACCCCACTGAGGCGTGGGATTGACTGCGCGTGCTGGACAAACTGGGAAGCCCGTTCACATTGTAGTCTTGAACTCATTACTATTTTACTGATGTTTCTTCTTCTTCACCTTCTATTTATTGAGGTTGCACGATCAATATCTCAATCAGTACGGCTGCCGTAAAAAAAAAAAAAGTTCTAGTTTTCATATATGGGGGCGTCCATAAAGTACGTCACGCTCCAGAGGGGGGAGGGGGTGCAAGAAAGTGTGACATTTTGTGACAAGGGTAGGGGGGTGTCCGGCCATATGTGACGTCACTGTATTTTATGTTAAATTTTAATTATTTTGTTAATAAAAAAAATTTTTTTGAAAGTTTGACGTACTTTAGAAAGGAAGGTGGGTCCCGAGATTTGTGACAGTTTTTGACTGGGTGGAGTTAAATATAGTAAAAAATAGCGTGACGTACTTTATGGATGGCCCCTATGCGACGGTGAAGACCAACTTTGTAGGGCCGCTCCCTGGGTTATTAGATACTGTAGGTTGTGGGGAAAGGGGGTGGGGGAATGTTATTTGAAACGTTCATTTCTCAGAACAGAAAATGTCACATCTGGTTACGTGATGTACTGTTTTTGGACAAAGATTTGGTAGTGGAAGATTTAATCATAAATATAGAAGTAACAAAGCTTTTGATTTTGTTCGTACAATAAAGTACTCAACAAGTGTTTTACCGTGGAGTGCAGGAATCTGACTCTAATTAACGAAGAATTCACGAATATCTGTATCTTATCTTAAAATCCTTTAGACGCTACTTCTAAATAGAAATTTATGCAGACCTATGCTTTTCCATAGATTATGTCTAGTCAAGACATTTTATTAGAGTTTTGACTTGTGATGTTTGTTGCAATAAGTCATCACATAGTATATTTTATTACTATCTCAATCTGAATGAAATATCTCCGCTGAATACCCCGGTGTCCTATTAATAGATCGCTGCCATCAAATATGCCAAAGTCTATAAACACAACTCCTCAATATCTAGCCGACTCGTGTTTTAACCCACATGGCGGCATTTCAAAATATTTCATCGTTTATCAAAAACTAAATCTACAACTTATGTGTCCCATGCCCCTCTCCCCGGCGGTCTATTGCTTTTATCCAGAATAGAGATTTTTATCATCCTAAAATAAACTTCCTGGTGTCCATTCAGGAGAGAGTAAATGAATACGGGGAGGAGTCATGTACCTAAGTAAATTATTCAACAGAACCAGAAAAAAAGTAAACGCTTACATCGATGTGTTTGCTTAAAATTGATTTTATTTGTAAAGGAAGTCAACTAAATCGCTTTTTAAAGAAAAATTCTTATTAGCCGCTCAAATAACTCTAAGAAATGTTTGTCGTGGGGCGTTTTTCCCTATTTTTTAAAACCTAGTTTACATGCACTGAATACGAGAATTGCGTAACAATTTCCTGACTATAGAAGACATTTTAGAGAGTTTTTACTTTTTTGTATACGGACAGATAATTAAAAAAACAGGGGGGGGAGGTGGTATTGCGCAAAACAGTTCTATCGACATCAGAGCACAACATGCACACTGGGCTAGCATGGGTAGTTTAAGAACATCAGAGCACAACATGCACACTGGGCTAGCATGGGTAGTTTAAGAACATCAGAGCACAACAAGCACACTGGGCTAGCATGGGTAGTTTAAGAACATCAGAGCACAACATGCACACTGGGCTAGCATGGGTAGTTTAAGAACAACAGAGCACAACAAGCACACTGGGCTAGCATGGGTAGTTTAAGAACATCAGAGCACAACAAGCACACTGGGCTAGCATGGGTAGTTTAAGAACATCAGAGCACAACAAGCACACTTGGTTAGCATGGGTAGTTTAAGAACATCAGAGCACAACAAGCACACTGGGTTAGCATGGGTAGTTTAAGAACATCAGAGCACAACAAGCACACTGGGTTAGCATGGGTAGTTTAAGAACATCAGAACACAACATGCACACTGGGCTAGCATGGGTAGTTTAAGAACATCAGAACACAACATGCACACTGGGCTAGCATAGATTTAGCGCTGTAGAAGGAAATCGTCATCATCATCACGTGGTTTCGACATGCCTTTTTGTGTCATTATTTTTATCAATACTTAATTAGCTTTATCTGAACTTGTGCATAGGGTTCGACGTTGTACATGTACTTGAAACAACAACGACAAATAAACCAAAAAGTCATCTTTCAATAGAATGTTGACCCAATGTCAGCAGTTCGAGTTGCTTGTGGCCGCCCTCTCCGCTATCCTTCACTTATCTTCCATCAGAAGCTCTGACTCAATGCATAATTGTTACCATCCTCTTTAAGTTTAAGTCTTGAAGTCTTGGTTTATGTCTTAATGAAAAGATTAACTGATTGAGGGTTTTTAATTTAATCAAGCTGTACGCGGCGCTGCATTGTCCGAGTATTAGACATGGCTCAAGGAGGTTCATGTGTTTGTAGGCGCCATACCGTAGAGAAGCTCCTGTCACCGAGCCTCTTTAGAAGCGACGCAGCCTCAGATGCGAGGCTCCTTTGTGGGATGATTACCTCACTCTGATAGTGTAGAAAGCGGTAGATGGTGGATTGAGATCAGGATAAGCCAGGGACTAGAGTTGCTGAAGGTGATGTGGGGGTGGGTGGGCTGTTTGGAATGTAGAAACGTAATTTTTAATTATGACGGTCTACCAACAGACTGTTTATTAATAGAGATTAGAGAGGTTTGTAAACAGTTGATATATAATTGAGTTGATGCAGTGGGTTAATTGACACTTCATGGCTGATGCTATAGTTTAATATATATATAACGAGTTGATGTAGTAGGTTAATTGACTCTTCATGGCTGACGCTATAGTTCATTGGTTAGACTTATCGCTTCTTCAGTTGGAGTCAATCAAGAACCTTACAAATTATCAAGGGGGAGAAACGAGGTCGAGAACCCAAAAGGGTTCCTTCATGCAACCCTCCCCCCACCACCATATAGACAATCATATCGTCGTGCCATACATGTCGGGTGAGAAGTCTAAGCCTTAGACCAGGTGTCTCCAAACTTCGGCCCGCGAGGCCCTCTCATCGGGCCCTTAGAGTTAGAGACAGTGGCGGATTTAGCTATAGGGCAGGGGGCGGCTTGCCCCCCGCGCACCTGTTTGGTCTAAAATGGCGCCCCCCCCTTAAGACGCCCCCAGTGAACACTAAAAAGATGTCACTAGAGCAAAAAAAAATAATAAAATAAAAAATGGCTTAACAGGAAACTTCTTATCAACACTTAACTTTAATATGACAGTATTTGCTTGCTGAATATCGTATTTCAAAACAGTAATATCTGGTTTGATCAGTCAGGAGCGTCGTCAAGTGGAAAAGAATAGAGAAGTATTGAAATGAATTATATACGTGACGTTGTTCTAAATAAAACAAAGTTTACCATTCAGAGGACACAGGGAAAATTCTTGCTTTAGTGATGGTAGTTGTATAAATATAAATTGTTATCTTTATTAGCTAAATTAATATGATTCCACTTTGGACAGTCATCTAAGGTTTAGAAAGAAAAATGAACTTTATTTAAGTTGTGATGAGCAAATTGATTTAATTCAATCACTTGCATCTGAATTATCGGCGATAATTGATAAAGAAGTTAATTCTGCACAATTCTTTTCTTTTGTTATTGATTAAAC
>MUZC01000715.1:123194-150297 GCA_002072015.1 Radix auricularia | reverse complement strand
ATCATGTGTTACACCATTCTCTGTTACATGAAGTCATGTGTTACACCATTCTCTGTTACATGAAGTCATGTGTTACACCATTCTCTGTTACATGAAATCATGTGTCACACCATTCTCTGTTACATGAAATCATGTGTTACACCATTCTCTGTTACATAAAATCATGTGTTACACCATTCTCTGTTACATGAAATCATGTGTCACACCATTCTATCATGTGTTACACCATTCTCTGTTACATGAAATCATGTGTTACACCATTCTCTGTTACATGAAGTCATGTGTTACATCAAGTCATGTGTTACACCATTCTGTGTTACATGAAATCATGAGTCACACCATTCTCTGTTTCAGGAAATTATGTGTTACATCATTCTCTGTTACATGAAATCATGAGTCACGCTATTCTCTGTTTCATGAAATCATGTGTTACACCATTCCGTGTTACATGAAATCATGTGTTACACCATTCTGTGTTACATGAAATCACGAGTCACGCTATTCTCTGTTTCATGAAATCATATGTTACACCATTCTCTGTTACGTGAAATCATGTGTTACACCATTCTCTGTTACATGAAATCATGTGTTACATCATTCTGTGTTACATGAAATCATGTGTTACACCATTCTGTGTTACATGAATGCGCGCACACCGTACATTTATTTTTTGTGTTCACTACAGGATATCTGTGTGAGTAGAAATCTCGTCTTATACATTACAATATTTCCCTACTGCTGAAGATTTTTACATCCTACAATTGCGCATCGTTTATGTTATATTTTGCATTTTTATTTCACATTTTAACGTTGACATTGTGTTGGGGTTCCTGGTATTTTTCAGGCAACCGGTACGACGCCCGAACTCCAGACGCTTGAAACAGGCCAACAGTTATACAAATCCAACTCGTTCAATACCTTCTGTATTAAAGCATAATTTATTTAGTCAGGCCGAAAACCCCTATTATCTATGTTTGAAATATGCAACAATTGTAAATCCGAACTCAGTCAAGAACTTTTTATATATTCAGAGGGTCTGGACTGAGCCCTAGGACAACTATCATTTCTGTTGAAAACAAGCTTGCTCTGCTCACACGCCTCATGTTTTTTTCACACTTTTTTGTTGTCTATTTCGTTTCATAGAATTCCAGTTATCAGTTAAAGAAAATAAAATGCAGTTATTGAACAGGGTATGAGTGATCCTGAAAAGAAGCCAAACAATACATAGGCGACACGGGGCGATGTCTATCGAATCGAGTAGCTCAACACCTGAGATAAATTACTCAAGATAACCAAGATCAATTTTCCTACATATAACTTCCAGTTATCCATAGCTCGCCTAACAATTGTTTATTGTTAAAAACAGTTCACTCTTTCAAATTTGGATCGCCATTTCACTTTTTTTTTAAAAAAGATCCTCTTCTTTTCCCCAGCCTTCCCTCATTGAACCCAACTCCTACCCTTACCCCGACGGCGTGGAGAAACCAAACTATGGGGTGCGCTTCTACTTCCTCATGGGCAACGTCTACCGCATGGTGCCCATGCCAAACTTCGGCACCATCAGGGCCGGCAAGTCCAAGTTCATCCGTTACATCAGCGAACATTCCAACGTGGCCTTGACCGATGTCCATCCCAACTGGTACGTAGCTTGGTAGCAAAACTTTTTTTTTATTGGAGCCGTAAAATACGTCACGCTCTTCGGTGTGGGGGCAGGTGGGGACAGGGCCGGCTTTAGGCATTGGCAGACTAGGCAGCTGCCTAGGGCCTTCAATTAGTCTCATCATTAGTGGGGGGCTTCGTCCAAGAATCTTTCCATATTTATTTATTATTTTTCTATTACATTTAGGGCCTCCAATTCCTTTAGAGTGGACCTGGTGGGGGGGGGGCAGTTTGTGACCATGGAAGGTGGGGTGGAGTGATAAAGGCTTGATAAAGGTCAATTATTGTGATGTCACACTGTCGTGCATAAATAATACTACTTAATTTCAATGACATATATGTACAAGTATATACAAATTATGTAAACTATTATCAATTAATACATATTAAAATTAAGAGGGCGAAATGTTAATTTTCATTTGTTTATTGGATAAGATAATTAGTTTGAATGTGTTATGTTTTTTTTTTAAGATTTGGAAGAATAGGCTACGTACTTTACTTATAGTGAAAAGGGGAAGTTTTAATACTGGTTAAAAGCCTGTGTCGAAATACAATGGTTACTCTTTAAATAAAGGTAGGGGGCGGGGTTGGTAGAAATTTTTTGCAGAAAATGAGGAAGGGGAAGGAAATTTATAAACATACTATAGTTTTATTCATTCTTTTTTATTATTTATTTTAAAAATGGTAATTAAGGTAAGTTAATTCCATATGTTTAAATTTTAAACTTTATTCTTTGGAACTAAAAAGGAATGATGCTCTCGTAAGAAAGAAAACAAAATACAATTTAAATTTAAAATTCACTGGGTGTATCCATGGATGCTATAAACCCGTGAGATTCAAGTACTTCAGTAGAGACCTTCTATTTCAACTGTTACTTCACGTATTCATCTATTGACAAGGTATTTTGCGGGGCCAAACCTCGAGCCCCGGGTTATTGAGAACACCCGTGGGGAGTCCATGGACTTTGTGGCGCCCTTCAAGACTCCGGCCATGTGGAAACGAAACACGATCACTGGTGACCCAGATTACGACTTGTTCAATCCATTCTCTGCGTCCAGAAGATACCAGGAGTTCGCGATGCAAGATTTGGGCAGCGCGCCGCTTGCCGTCATACCAACGTAAGTTATGTTGGTCAAACCATTTGTGTCATTATGATCTCATCTTATCTGTTACAGACGCCCCTTCTCTACAGAAGATTATTGCGTCCTCGTGATTATGGTATACGTTTGGTAACAACACGAAGGAAAACATCCCGCCAGAACAGGAAGACTGTTGTAATAATTTGCCTGTTCAAATTCACAATTATATTGAGTCGCATTTTATTGAGATTTTATGTATAAATAATTCGTTGGTTTTCACAATTCCAATCATTTGGTGAACGACAGCGAGCACCATAATCAATTCCAAGACTAGTTTCAATAAGCATTCCTAAATTTTAGCAGTAAGATAAAACGTTTAGTTATGGCCACAGTAAATTAAAAGTTCATTTGACCTTGGGCCCTTCTTTCTTTAGAAACAAAACAAAGATACACATTTTGGCGCTACTTGGTCTGTAGACACAACACAAAACACATATTCAATCAAACATTTAACCCAATATTGGACTTAAGACACAACACAAAACACATATTCAATCAAACATTTAACCCAATATTGGACTGTAGACACAACATAAAACACATATTCAATCAAACATTTAACCAAATATTGGACTGTAGACACAATATAAAACACATATTCAATCAACATTTAACCAAATGTTGGAGACCTGTATTTAAAACTTATGATACCCCTTTTAAATCGTGTTAATTGGGCCTATAAGTTGTATCAAAATATCTCAAAATTTTATTGCAGACCATTGGATATGCCAGTCTACAATGTCCACTCGGTGGTCAACGTGCTTACCAACAGCTGGGTCATCGTGGCCGCTCCTCGCTTGGCCAACGAAGGACGATACCTAAGCGGTAGACTTGTTGGTTGAATTTCTCTTGCTCTGTGTACATTGCCTTGTGCGGGGTGGGGGGGGGGGGAATCAGNGGAATCAGTACTGATTGGAACCGTTACTGGATAGCCAAATAGTATAACTTAACCAAATATCTTTTTTTTTAATAAATAGATCACTTTTTAACAGTGTCACAAGTCAAAACTGGGGTATTAATTATGCGTTGGGTGTGGGTTGTCATATGTGCAACAAGGAAACGAAATGTAACTGTGAGAAAGTTGAAACATTAATAGTTTCAAAACAGTTTTACAACATATTTGCCTTAGTTTTGGCCATTTGTTTTGTGACTATTATATAACTTTAGCCGATACCTACTAACAAACCCCTCACCACCAATTGTTGAGCCACTCCTTGATTTACTGCCTACAGCAAGTGTACATTAAAAACATTATGCGTGTTGTTTTCTTTTTATTTCCTTAAAATTCAAATCAATTTCGTTTCCAGAACTGTGGCGAATGGCGGTCGTCTTAAGACCACCAGCAGCATTTTACGTCAGTTTGATAGAGGAGGAGGTCACCGTGACACTAAAAGGACGGACATTACCAACAGATGAGTGTGAGTGTTGACCACACCACTTCCGTGGTGGTTTCATTGGGAATTTATGCAATTTATGCGCGTATCTCATTGTTAATGATCAAACCTTCTTTTTTTTAAAAGCTTTGGGTATCAAAATAAACATTTTATGCCAGAAACTAAATCAGGTTGACGGGCGCCTGTGCTGTCATCAACTAAATACTCATTCACTAATTTCACTGTTGTGTTGGTTTCTGCTTACGTTTCAGCCTACGAGCTTCGCGTGACGCCCACCAACAACATAATAACTATAAGATCATCACAGCCAGCTGGGGCTTTTTACGCCATCCAAACACTGCTGAGCCTGGTGGATAAGGATGGCAATGTGAGAACCGGTTTGTTGTATAACCTAAATGATCATTTCTATCTAAATGATGATTTCACCCACTTTTCATTAATGAATCATCTACACCATTCTCTGTCTTTACACCCAGTCTTTACAACATTCTTATTTTATCCTTTCCCTAATATCAAGACGTCATACTCTCTCACCCAGTTTTTACAACATTCTTATTTTATACTTTCCCTAATATCAAGACCTCATACTCTCTCACCCAGTTTTTACATCATTCTTATTTTATACTTTCCCTTATACTTTCCCTAATATCAAGACGTCATACTCTCTCACCCAGTTTTTACAACATTCTTATTTTATACTTTAACTTTCCCTAATATCAAGACGTCATAGACAGATTGAAACCAATTCTCTCTGTTAGTTGTTTTCTTTTTTAAAATTAACTCCAACTTTTTTTTTTTTTTTTTTAGTAGTCCCATAACCTCTTTTTATCGAGGTCGTAGAGGATTCTAATGTTACCATTAGAATATTCTCGGGCTTAATAGACACTGGCGGCGCCCATCCCTCTCCAGGGAGGCGGAGGACTTTCTAAGCGTTAGTCATTGCACAACATTTTTATAGTGGCTTTTCGTGGGCTTGAACTATTTTATTATTATTTTTTTAATTACTCACTAAATATAAGAATAAATAAGCTCTTCAAAATTGAAACATTAAATGATAGGTATTGGATGTTTTTAAATACGATGGCCTCCTTTACTGGAGAAAAAAAAAATTCTGTTGCTGTTTACGATGTATGAAATCTTGATCTTTTTAAAAACTAGATTCCAGAAATAGTTATAAGAGATGGTCCTAGGTACAAATACAGAGGTGTTCTTCTTGACGTTGCTAGAAACTTCCAGAGTAAAGAGAAAATTTACAGGTAATTATGCTTAGACCACAAGAATCTATAACTCAGTGTTTTAATTCTATATACTATATGACTATATGTATTTGAAACTTAAAGATTTCCTTCTTGTGAATGGGCTAAATTAAGCCTAGAGCAGAAAAACAAAATTTGCCGGTGAGGGAATATCTTTTTCAAATCATCTTATCTTATCTTATCTTATATGTTACAGACGCTCCTTCTGTACAGAAGATTATTGCATCCTTCGTATTTCTATGGTTTGTGTTTAGCCCTGTATTCTTACTAGAGTTTTAAATGATGATATAGTGTTGGCTTTCCTGGTTTCTTCAGGCAACCCATTCCACGCTCGAATACCGGGCTGAAAGAAAGAAAACTTCATGTGTTTTTTATTGCATATGGAATAAGAAAGGTGTTTTTAACTTTATGTCTATTTGAGGGTTGTATTAGGTTATCTTTGTGTTGTATTTCTAAATTAGAATTAATTGCCTTATGTATAATTACTAATTTACTCTTGGTTCTTCTATCCTCTAGTGTTTCAAGGTTTATTGATTTAACTAATGGTGTTACTCTTGTCAGTTTAGAATATTCTCCAAGTAATGAATATGGCACATCTTTTTTGGATTTGTTCTAACTTATCAATATTTTCTTTGGTGGATGGGACCCATACAGAAGATGCATATTCTAGTATAGGTCTCACCACGGCGAGGTAGCATTTTAGTTTTATATCTTTGTTGCATTTGTAAAAGTTTCTTTTTATATAGCCTAAGGTTTTGTTTGATTTTTTAATAATTTCATTGACATGGGGATTCCAAGATAGTTTCTCATTTATTCTGACTCCTAAGTATTTTGCATCTTTAGTTTGGGTTAGTTTTTTTCTATGGATGAAGTATTTTAATTTATTTGTTTCTTTTTCTTTGTTACTCTTAGCAGTTGACATTTTTCTGGGTGGAAAGACATACTCCAGTTAGTTTCCCATTTTATTAATTCATCTAAGTCTTTTTGTAAAATTTTGCTATCTAGTTCTGACTTTATTGTTCTATAGATTATACAATCATCAACAAATAACCTAACTTTTGTTCCTGTTGAGATATTGTTGGGTAAATCATTTATATAAATTAAAAATAGTAAGGGACCTAGGACAGTTCCTTGTGGAACTCCTGAGTTAACCTTTATTGGTGTAGATTTAGATCCATTAATTATTACAGTTTGCTCCCTACCCAATAGGAAATCTTGGATCCAGTGATGTAAGGGACCTGAGATTCCAAAGTATTTAAGTTTTTTAAGTAAACTAAGGTGGTGAACTTTGTCAAATGCTTTTGAGAAGTCTAGTAATATTGTATCTATCTGATCATTATTATCTAAGCCTTTTGATAGCTCATCTATTAGACCTATAAATTGTGTTTCACATGATCTGTTCTTTCTAAAGCCATGTTGGTGTGGGCATAGGGCATTATATTTGTCAAGGTGGTTAACTATTCTGCTACCTATACAAGCCCGAATTGATTACAAACTGGCCGTTCTGTGTCACAACTTCTTTTCTGACTCATGCCCTTCATATCTTACTGAACTTTTGTCAGTCTACTCACCAAGTCGTCAGCTACGCTCCTCTGCGGATACACGCATTCTCTGTGTTCCTAAGATAAGAACTAAATCTTTTGGCGAAAGGTCATTCTCCTTTTGTGCAGCCAAACAATGGAATTCTCTTCCATTACACATCCGTAGCATTTCAACTGCTAAGTCATTTAAGACAGCACTTAAGACACATCTCTTTAAAATTTATTTTCAAAAATAATAAAACCACATTTCTGTAATTAATTAGCGTAGCTGATGTATTGAGTATACCGTATTGTTATTTATGTAGTTAATATGCTATGAATGTTTCTTTTTATTTATATATGTATTTTTGTTTCCATGTAAAGCGCTGTGAGCCTGGCTCCTTGCTGGGATACAGCGCTATATAAATCATCATTTTATTATTATTATTATTATTATATATTATGTGTTCCAGTAATTTACTGGTGATACTATTGAGTGATACATGTCTTTAATTACCATGGTCGGACTTATCAACTTTATTAAAGAGTGGCGTTACGTTGGTTAATTTCCAATCCTGGGGCACTTAACCCTGGTTTAGAGAGGCTTGAAAAAGAACTACAAGGATTGGGGACAGTTCATTGCTTAATTCTTTTAATAACCTGGCAGGCAATTCATCTGGGCCAGTAGCTTTGTTATTTTTAAGTTTTTTAGGAGCTAATGTATACCTATCTCATCTACAGTTATGTAACCTATTTCTTCCATTTTATTTAAATTTATTGAAATTTCCTTGTCGCCTTAGGCAGAAAATGATGATGCAAAATATGTGTTAAGGATATTAACTTTAGTCTCATTATCATTATAGGTTTTATTATTTGAGCTTTTTAGTGTGGATATACCTGAAGGCTCCTTTTTTTTTTTTTTTTTTTGATTTGATAAAGGACCATAAGTTTTTATTGTTATCTTTAGTTATCACATTGTTTATATAATAATTTAGGAGGTTACGGCTAAGTTTTTGTGTCAAGTGTTTAATTTTTAAGTATTTTTTGTGTATTCTTTCTAAATTGGTAGCCTTAAATTTCTTAAATAAGTTCTCCTTTAGTTTGCATAACTTTTTCAATTTAAATTTGAACCAGCATTTATTAATTCTATTTGAAGTTATTTTTGTTGGAACATTCTGATCCATTATTGTTTTTAGATTTGTTTTTATTTCCTTCCATATTTCTTCAACGGGGCTATCTATGCTGAATTTATTTAGAAAATTTTGTTGGAAATTAGAAGCTGATTGGTGTAATTTTATTAAGTAATCATTTATTCCACAGATATATTGTCCTTCTAGGCATCTTATTTATTATTTATTTTATTTTTTATTTTTATTGTATTGGTTACCCTAACAATATCATGGTCAGACAGCCCAGGAATTATTGTGCAGTCTATTACTAGTCCTGGTCTGTTTGTTAGGAATAAATCTAGTATTTTGTTTTTCCTAGTTGCTTTTTTTACTATCTGATCTAATTAATCTGTTGGTATTCATTCTTAAAATAATCATAAGTAACTACATGCGAACATTGATTTAAACTCGTGGTATGGAACGATTTTTAGATTATTTCTTTTAAAAAATATTGTTTTCCATGTTGAGGTTATGAAAATCTTGCTACACAGATTAAAGTTATGTAGCGTTTTATTTGATTTTATTAAGATATTGACATGATAAATTATTCATAATATTTGATTGAATTTTTCAAATAACCATAACAAACTACAGAATGCAATAATTATGCTGTTCTCTACCTCTCCACCACCATTTCCTAAACATCCCCAAAGATATCAGCTAAACAAAATATTTATGATCCTCATTCTTGTACAAGAAATAATATCTTGACAAGGAATCTTTACCTGTCAGTTTCAAATAAAGAAATGAAAATGCTGAAGTCTACCTGCTTTATTTTGCCACCAGGTATATGGATGTCATGGCCACATACAAGTTGAACAAGTTTCACTTTCACCTGACCGATGACGAGGGTTGGCGTCTGGCCATACCTGGTCTTGAAGAACTTACTGAGGTCCATTTGAAATTTTATTCATCATTTTTTTAAAATTTCTACTCCAATTACACTTAAACATTAAAAAAAAAAAAATTAAGTTGTATATCAATAGTCATGAAGATTTTGAATTGAGTAATCAATCAAACTGTGGCTCAGGCCATTATTTTGCCTGCAGGTCTCTGTCATGACACGAAATATTTTTATTTTTTTTAATCTTAACAGACTTAAAGCTACACAAAGACTTTCAATGTGGTGTAGCATAGGTCAAAGTTTTTAGTTAGCCAGTAAAACGAATTTTGAAAGTTACTTGACAATTGTGACAGTTTTATAAAATATTTTTGTTGACAGGTTGGTGCCAACAGATGTCATGATCTTACTGAGACAAAATGCCTGTTGCCTTTTATAGGATCTGGTCCATTCCCAGGACCACCGGGATCTGGACATTACACGGTAGAAGACTACAGGTCAGACAGACTTAACAGTGTCTACTCTGTTGTTTTAAAGAATTCTAAGACTTATACTTATATTTTAAAATTTACATTGTGTCTTTTAAATGAACTTTACAATTCTAGAAAACATAAACATTATTTTAAACCTAAAAATTAGAATACATCTTAATATGGCAAAAAAGCATGTATAGTCAATACACTAATAGCTTAACTTTGTATAATTTAAAAAAACACATCATGTTTCTGTTCTTTCATCAAATGAGGAAACTAATAAGTTCAAATCCTCCAGGAAACTCTCCTTGAAAACATTTTTTTGTGAAAATTGCTTTTAAATCAGATGTGTACATGTATTTGACCTTAGAATATTTTGTTTAGAATGCTGCACATATAAAATTATAATTTTTCTAGATAAGTTCTTGCTGAAAAATCCACTTGAAATTGCATTACATTTCAAACGTTCTCCTCTATAAAGAGACATCCTCCGTTATGCTGTGTCCCGTCACATTGAGGTCATCCCTGAGATAGACATGCCTGGTCACAGCCATGCCGCCATTAAGTCTATGCTGGCCAGATACCAGAAACTGATTGATCTCAATGTAACAGAAGCATCCAGGTACCACACTTTGATACATATCATGGGTGTGACGTTTGTTGGTGGATCATAAAATAACTCATTTTATAACAATTACAAAAATAATACATTATAACAAATTAATAATATTAATATTAATGACCATTAAAAAAAAACTGAAAACTTTCAGGCTGGTTTACATAATGCAATTGATATTTTTTGTACCAAAAATGACAAAGCCAAATCTTTGTTAAAATATAATACTAGGTTTCTCCTGCATGACATCCAAGATGAGTCTGATTACTTGTCTGTTCAGGGTTTCGCTGATGATGCCATGAACCCTTGCCTTAGATCTACATACACTTTCATCAGCAGAGTGCTCAACTCACTCTATGCCATGCATAGAGACATCAGCCCACTTAAGGTTTGTATCATATTATTGTTTTGTAAAATATGATTTGATGGGGTTTTTTTTAAATTTTAAATTGAGGATATTTAGTGGAAAATCTTTGTTTATTTCATTTAAAGACAGTTACATCTAGGAGTTCTTCTCCATTGATTAGAAAATAAGCACTAAACTAAAAAATAGTATTTTCAATTTATCTGAAATGAAATGTCTTTTTTAAAATTTTACCGAATCAAATCGAGGTAACAAAAATCGATATTATTTTAATTTTACATGTAATTTTAAATTTGTAGGTAAGAATAACTATAAATATAAGAAATAGTTTTTCAAAGTTTTTTACACATACCTCTATTCCCCTTTGGTTTAACATGTATCATTTGAGCCTTTTAACTTGGACCCTAATGTTAACTAGATACATTTTCAAAAATATTTTACAGGAGACATATGCCCAATGTGCCTTGTGACTTTTAAACATGTGTTAGTCAATTTTTATTCTTTCTTTATTCAATAATGTATTTGTCTCTAATAATTTCAGGTCATTGATTGTTTGTCTATTTGTTATTTTAAAGAAAACATTTCCATCAGGGGTATATTTTTGTTCCCAATAGATCTTCAACTTTGGAGGGGATGAAGTACCAGCAGGGACATGGGAGAAGTCTCCTGTGTGTGACAGGCTGCGTCGCAGTGGTGTGACGCTAGATCTCAAGACCTACTTGGTGTCCCAGATTGCCAACATGACAGCCCTCTACAACCTTGACCTTGCTGCATGGGAGGATGGCATCATGAGTGAGGGAAAACCCATGCCTCGGGAAAACTTTCCCAACAAGTGAGTTGCTTTTGTTTTTGCAACATAGCAATATGAAATGTTTAGCTTTTTTAAACTAGCCAATAAGCCTTCATCAGTATTACTAAAAACATAAATAAATGATAATCAAATAATTGTTTATATCCTGACAAAGACTTTTTTAAAATTGACACAGTGGGTCAAAGCTACATGTACCTAACAAAAACAAAGATCAAAAGGAAGTGGGAACAAGTCTAAGATTAAAACCAAAACAGATTTAATCTTATCATTAATGTTACAAAAATAAGTCTCATTAAAAAATCCTCATACAATACTAGTAAACAAATGAATTTTTCTTTTATAACTGTACCTGCCTTTCAACAGCTTTTGATTTG
This sequence comes from Radix auricularia, assembly GCA_002072015.1. Lineage (NCBI taxonomy): Eukaryota > Metazoa > Mollusca > Gastropoda > Lymnaeidae > Radix > Radix auricularia. The sequence goes on along the minus strand of MUZC01000715.1, from coordinate 138,681 downwards.
TAAACTCTGACAAACATTTCAATCATTTTTAGAAATATCTATGTCTATGCTTGGAATAATGTCTGGGAATGGGGTACACAAAAACGAGCCTATGAGTTTGCTAACAGTGGTTACAAGGCAAGTATCAGTTACTATCAGGGACCAACCGGGTAGACATTTTCTCCGGGTACCAAATCCGAATAATTAGATGTACTATTTGCTGGATCCGGGTATGAATCAAAGTATTAGGGTTGTTAAAAAAAAATTCAAAAATTCAAATTAATTTTCTTTAAAAAACCATTGGCAGATGATTTATTTTTCAAAACCAAATTGACGTGGTATTTAGCTTTCACGTTTTCTAAAAATAAATTTTAAATTTTAGGCCTACAATTTGGTTTATTAAATTATTATTGAATGTATTTTTTATTTTTTACTTTACCACCGTCTATACTCTTTATGCAGAGTGCAATGATATAATTATGGGCAGAAGAAGGTACAATTAATTTATTAAAATTTAAAAACTATAAATGCATTATATATTATTTGTAAATTTGGTTTCTCTTGTTATTATCTTACTTACACAACCTGCAACTGTTAATCACTGTTAATTTTAGTTAATTTATTTACTTTAATTTAAATTTATTGTTTTTGATATTTAAACAGTTTTAAATTTTAAATATGGGGGGATGGCGCTAACTGCCATAGAAAATTAGTTTATTAACTTTATAGGATTATAATTTCAAATTATTAATTTTTATAATGTGGTTACATTTGTTATATGTTTAATGATTTGTAAGTATACTAAACTCGATATTTATCAAATTCCATAATTGTCTTTTTAAGGTAATTTAGATATTTGACATTAATGATTAGGCATTAGGCTATTACTATTTGTGTGGGCACTATTTTCCGAGGCGAATAGTTCTGAAAAGCCCAATATCCTGCCAGGGCAAATATCCAGAGTGGTTTCCGGTTGGTCCCTAGTTACCATATTATATGTGTTTTAAATAAAGTATGTTATGCTTCCTGCAACAAACACATGTTTATTTTGTAACATTAAATTAATGAATGAGGGTAGCGAAAATGATTTTTTAAAAGTATCTTTTCAAATGATTCTTATCAAGCCAAAAACATAAAATGAGTTGATAATACACACAATGTTCAGATTTATAAATAAGTTACCATGCATTTGTTAAAGATGATTATATGCTAATAACTTAACATTCACCAATGCATTTTTTAAAACTGATTTTACATTAATTTTTGTACACTATGTGAGACAACATTAATGTTTTGTTTTAAATTGTTTAGGTCATTATAACTCCAGCCACAAACCTCTACTTTGACCATCCATATGAGCCTGACCCCAAAGAAAGTGGCCTGTACTGGGCCACCAGGTACTCTGACACCAAAAAAGTGTTCTCTACCATGCCAGAGAATCTGTACATGAATGCAGACACCACAAGGAGTGGACACAACATTACGATATGTGCAGGTCCAGACAAGGATGAGCAATGTCCAGCCTTGATAAAACATGAAAATATCGAAGGTCAAATATTTACTTTTGAAATTTAATTGTAGGACAACAGGTGTCATATAATATTGTATTGTATTTATGGCAAGAAACAAAACAAACAAAGTATTTTCTTTATGACTAAAAGCATAGTAATTGAAAATAATAACCTTATGTTTGCAAACACAAATTTTTCAAATACACCACAGAATGCTCCAAAGATTTCTATGACAATATTAACAAACTTTTTCAAATTTAACCAATTTGAACCAGTTAGATTCTTCTCATGTAAATCATTTATAGGGTACTATAACTTGCCGTATTAGTTATCTAATTCATTGTAAATTCAAAGTTAAACTTAAATTTGAAATTTTGTAAAACACCCTTGCATTTATTGGATTTAAATTAATGAGTTTTGACATAAAAACATTTTTAAGTGCTTTATCTTTCTTAAATCCTTGATTTAAGAAAAAAAATAGGCATTAAGATAAATACCATTCAGTGAATACAAGCCAGGTAACATTGTTAAAATTGTCTTACATATGGTTTCCTCAACTAATAAATTCATTCTGCCATTAAAAAAAAGAATGTTCAATTATCTTTCTGAATTACTACAGAAAAAAATTTAATATAAAATTATTTGTAATTAAGGGGGCTTTTAAAATTTTTCAACCAAACATTCTCCTTTGAATACATGTAAAGATCTTGTTTCTAAAAAATTTGTTAAAAATTTTTATAAAAATTTTTTGGCAAACAATTTTGTTCTAATAATTTCACATTCCCAACACATCCAGGTATTCAGGGCAGCTTATTTGGGGAATTGCTTCGTACTCAGGCTGTGACAGATTATATGCTGCTACCCAAGATGTTGGCTCTTGCTGAAAGAGCTTGGCATGAAGGTAATCAATAACTCTACCAATGCTAAGTCTACTCAGATGAAATGTTAGATATTTTCATACTATATTGAATTTAAAAATGCATTATTTGTACACTATAAAATAAACCAATAGAGTATCTGAGGCTTACAGTTTTAATTCCTTTAAAATAAACCAGACATGAAAGGGCAAGATATATATATAGATTAAAAAATAAATTTTTTAAGCATATTTATGTTAAATCCTGCTCCAGAGTAATTCATGGAAGCAGCAAATATTTCAAAAGTAAAAATAATTAATCTTTAGAAAACAAAAATGATGAAATTATAAATTTGAAACGAGGAATAGAAGCGAAAGATAGTTGTAAAAAAGTTTTTGAATAAAAAATCTAAGAAATGCATGTGTGACTGAATGTTAGAGATATTTTGTTTATTCTTTATGTCTTATTGTAGCTTTGACTGTGTTTGATTGTGTCATTTAATGTGTTGGTATAATTGACTTGCTTAGCACCTTGGGAATCAGAGGTGACCAAAGAAAAGATTGATGCTGGCATGGAGGAGGACTGGGTCAAGTTTGCCAACACTTTGGGACACAAAGAACTGGCTAGACTCGATAGAGTTGGGTTCCAGTACCGACTACCTCCCCCTGGAGCAATGTAAGCAAGCACCAATTAAAATCTTCTGTCTATTTTTATTTTAAAATCTTATATATACTAATGTTTTTTATTTTTTTTAAAGCTGCCGCCCTACGTTTGTAATGTATACTCAGTTATGAAATATACTTTCTTAAAATGAACTATATAATCGATCTTTGTGTAATTATTTCATTCTGCATTCAGCAAAGGATGTTGCCGTTGGGATTGTGGTATGGCTACACAAGTGAAATTGTCTTTAGTCTTATAAGAATTAATTTTACTGCCCCTTAAAGCCAGAGTGATGTATGGATGGTGTCAGGGAAACATTATGGAGTTATTGGGTTTTCCCTGACATGTCAATGTTGTTACTTGTGTTTGGTGCGGTGCGGTGCGCACGGTATGAAAGGGTATGACGTAAGAGTGTGAGCGTGACGTAGGAGGAGAGAGACAGTTGGTGTGAGCGAGAGATAGGACGTGTTTGGAAATGGAGGAACCTTTTGCTGTTAATAAAGTTATAGATGTTCAAGAGTGTTGATGTTATACCTTGAGTTGATCTGTCCGTTTGGTCTTAACAAGTAACCCAGACAACGACGTAACATTGGGGGCTACCGTCTGGGATTATTGTGGACCAAGGCAGAAAAAAACTCAGGTATCCGGTTTGCACCAGACGTCCTTCTACTTCCAACAAGGTTAGTAGTGTATCGCTCCACCGTGGTCAGTGACGAGCGCGCCTTTGTGGCGGTTGAAGTGAGTCATCGCAACGTGTAACAGTTGAGTACACATTCCATGTGCTGTCGCCGTGAGTCATCGCAACGTGTAACAGTTGAGTAGACATTCCGTGTGCTGTCGCCGTGAGTCATCGGAACGTGCACAGTTAAGTACACATTCCGTGTGCTGTCGCCATGAGTAATCACAACGTGGACAGTGAAGTACACATTCCGTGTGCTGTCGCCGTGAGTCATCACAACGTGGACAGTAAGTACACATTCCGTGTGCTGTCGCCGTGAGTCATCGCAACGTGGACAGTTAAGTACACATTCCGTGTGCTGTTGCCGTGAGTCATCACAACATGGACAGTTAAGTACACATTCCGTGTGCTGTCGCCGTGAGTCATCGCAACGTGTAACAGTTGAGTACACATCCCGTGTGCTGTCACCGTGAGTCATCGCAACGTGTAACAGTTAAGTACACATTCCGTGTGCTGTCACCGTGAGTCATCACAACGTGTAACAGTTAAGTACACATTCCGTGTGCTGTCGCCGTGAGTCATCACAACGTGTAACAGTTGAGTACACATTCCGTGTGCTGTCGCCGTGAGTCATCACAAAGTGGACAGTTATGTACACAGTCCGTGTGCTGTCGCCGTGAGTCATCACAAAGTGGACAGTTATGTACACAGTCTGTGTGCTGTCGCCGTGAGTCATCACAACGTTGGGTTGGACACTTTTGTTCTAGGATATTATGATGGACATTGGCAGTGTATATGGTTCTAAGTTACGTAACCTGACATGTCAATGTTGTTACTTGTGTTTGGTGCGGTGCGGTGCGCACGGTATGAAAGGGTATGACGTAAGAGTGTGAGCGTGACGTAGGAGGAGAGAGACAGTTGGTGTGAGCGAGAGATAGGACGTGTTTGGAAATGGAGGAACCTTTTGCTGTTAATAAAGTTATAGATGTTCAAGAGTGTTGATGTTATACCTTGAGTTGATCTGTCCGTTTGGTCTTAACAAGTAACCCAGACAACGACGTAACAAATGGCCTGTTTTATTACTACTATTATTATAATATTAATATTATTGTTATCCGTTATATTATTATTATTATTAACATTTTTCTAACCTTTTTTTTTATTCATAACTTAATTATATTTCAGAAGTATCGGAAGTAAGCTTTTTTGATTATGAATCACAATGAATTTTATGTAACTGATAGACATCAGTTATTTGTATACCTTAATTTTAATTATTAAATGCTATGTTTATGCCTTATGTGGATGTTGTTGTAAAGGTGTCATGGCTTTTTTTCTCCACAGAGTTGACAAAAATAACATCCTAAAGACATCTGTGACCTACCCAGGACTTGGTGTGGAATATTCAGATGATGGAGGGAAAACCTGGAAATGGGCATTGTCAGGAACCACAGTGATTGATCCGAAAAAAGATTACCTCCTAAGGACAAGGTTAGGATAAGTCTTTTTTTGGGCATATTACCAGTCATAATTTCATATTGTATAGAAATTTATTTTAAACAGCTTAATCCTTTTCTATGTGAGCTTCAAATTGCTCTGCATGTTTAGTAAATTTTTTATTTTTTTCTCTCTGTAAGGAATCCATTAGTTAAATTAGATAATAATAATTTGTTTAGAGGTTTATCATTAAAAGCATGGATGAAGGCCATTCATGAGGCGGACATTAAAAGTGTCCTAGCATAAGTTCTGCCTTCTCAACCCTGGAATCACATCACAAGCTTCATATCATTCAATACTTTCTGATTTCATGGTGTATATATTTAAATTTGCAAGTGTTAAGTTTTAAAGAAACAAAAACTGACATATTATTTTTCTCTGTTTTTTTCAGTTCAGTTTTTGGTACAAGGTACAGCAGGGAGATTTCCCTCTTTGAAGAGTTCAACAAAGCCTCACCGTCCTTGTCATCATTGTTCTTTGTTGCCATGGGGCTCAACTTCACATTATTTGCCAATATGCTGAATGGCATTTTCTAATATTTTTTTTTCTTAGTGTAAAATATTTTCCCTATGTATCTAGTCATAATCATCCAGAAATTTATATTACATGACAAAGTAAATTTTCAATTGATTTGGAATGCTATTGAAAGTTTTAAGTAAAGTAAAATGAGCAAGAATATATATTTATAATAAATAAATCAAAAGAATGTATCTAAGACATCAGTAAAAAAAAAAAAAAAACTGACACAAAAGTTCAAAGCCATAATATTAACAAAATTTATGTAGGTCAGTTAAAGCTTAACGGAACATCTTAAATTAATGCGTACATTTTAATAGACTTTTCATATGGCTATTATCAGCATTAGTGTTCTGTGAAAAAAAGAATATTTTATGTCATTGCTATTGATAAATGCATTTGTTAATTAATTATGGCTGGGAAATTATTGCAAAAGTACATCTTGCCTTCTCATCCTGATCAAAATCATATTTTTATACATTTTATTGAATAATTTAAAACATTTATTGGTGTTTCAAAAAAATTTTCAATACAAAAATTATAATATTTTAAATTTCAGTGAATTTTAGGCAAATCAGTTACATCTTAGTATCTAGACTTAAATTTTATTTGTATAGGAAAATACTTCATTGATTTTTTAAAAAAATAATAATTGCATTGTAATACATGCAATCGTGCTACTCATCTTTTCACTTATAATTTTGCCATTAAAAACATCCCAAATAATATATCTCTATGTTTTTTTTCCTTAAGATCATGTTGCTTGTTTTGTTTTTTTTTTTGTTTTTTTTAAACAAAAATGTGGGATAACTTTTTCTACAATGTATATCATTAATGCAAAAGATCTTTTATTTACTACTTTCAAGGGTTTATTTTCATATGGTTTTCAACTTTTTTTTTCGTTGATAACTTTCAAACATACAGCTTGTGTATTAATATTATGAGTACCATTGCCAATTTATAGATTTGTAATCAAATGGCAATACTCGTTTATGTAAGTTATCTTGGGGAAATAATTTTAGACATTTTCTTATTTGGATGGCTAAAATTTTCATAAACCTTTGGATTTAAGTAGCCATTCATCTATGATTTTCTCCTCCCTTCCCTTCAGTGCCTTCAACCAAATTACCATATAATCACCACACACTCTGCACTCTCATACGCATTGACAAATATCCTTTTCCTTCCCCCTAGCCCATCCGTTATTAATTTGATGGGTAAATTTTCTAATTGCAACTCATTCCATTACCAGCATAAAGAATAATTATGCAGTTCTAAAAAGAGATGAGTTTAACAATGTTGCCTGAAAAAACATTTAAGAACAACCAGGAAAACATGATAACAGTAAATAATAGAGCAGAAACACAATTTAAAGAAAAGTTAAGTTTCAGCATAGACTCCAAATATATGACTTCAAAAAAACCCCACATGTCATGTATTCTGTTGAACTTTGTCTGAGCCCCTTACACTGCCAACAACCATTATTAAAGTGCTTACTTCCATTTCCCCTTCTTCCCCTCTTATTATCTTTTCAAATCTATATTGACTATATTAGTTTCCAGAAGCTGTAATTCACTCTCCATTGCATCCATGATTTTTTTTTTAAATGTGTGAATTGTGTATTGTTTTAAAAAATACAATTTCTGCAGAAGGCTTACTAGAAATCATAATCATTTTTTTTAAAAAACATTTTTTCAAACCTTGTTCAATTTCTTTTTTTCTTACAAACCTGATTGCAGTCTGACCCCTATTTATAATATGATAAGGCGTCTTTAGCATTCCCATCCCCGTCCCCTACCCCACCAAATGGGAGACAAAATTAAACATGGTGGTCAAGTGGCAGCGCGCTCAACTTGCCTACCGATGGTCACGGGTTCCAATCCATGCAAAGCCCAAGATTTGTTCCAGGGGCCTAGGGCGTTCCAGAGTCCGAATGGGTACCTAACTAACAAGAGTTAGGCGGCTGGGTATTGCGTGGAACCCACTTAGCTGGGGCCTGTGACCGCTGAAACACTTGCCAACAGATCATCTGTCATGGTCTGTGGACGCAATTATCTTCTGCATAGAAGAAGCGTCTGTATATCTAAGATAAGATAAGAAGTGTCAGGGTCAGTTATGGATTTTGGGGGAGGGGGAAGTAAACAAGAAAAGTAAACGCTTTAAGTCAATCAGTGCGAATATCTAGTCAATGTATCCAGTGCATTCTTACTCAAAGTTGTGGTTCGCGGACCAGTGCCGGTACGTGGGCTTTCCGCCGCCGGTCCGCAGATGAAAGGAAAGAAAAATATAATTATAATCTTCACTTCGAAGCCATTATTACTAACCGTCAAAGTGTAATTTTTTCAACAATAAAGACATGCAATAACAAAATAAAATCATATAAATTATAGTAATTTAAATAATTATTTATTCCCCCACCCCCTTTGGTGTTAATTTGAAATATAGGCGAGTTTTGAACTTGCCCAAATATCTTAAAAAGAAACATTTAAGAATTCTTACACAAATCATTCGGAACTTTTTGATTTGAAATAAAATATCCGACTAAAAATAACAAGCTAATTTTAAATCCACAGATTAATCATGCATATTGATTTCAATGAAATATTTAGTAGATTTGTGTGAAAATTATAAATATTAAATTTTCTTAAAATAATAAAATTTAGTTTTTACCACGTTGCTGTTGTCTTGGCTTATCTATACAGACGCTCCTTCTATACAGAAGATTATTTCGTCCACAGACCATGCCGGTTTTTTGGCAAGTGATGCAGCGTTCACAGGCCACGGCTATGAGGGTTCCACGCATTACCCAGCCGCCTTTATTTCCATAAAAAGTGTTAGGTTCCCATTAGGAGCTGGGTGGACTGAGGGACGTGCTAGGCTCTGGGAACAAATTCTTGCCTTCAAATGGATTGAAACCCGTGACCATCGGTACACCAGCCGAGCGCGTTGTTTGTTTGCTTGTTTGTTTTTTTTTGTTTGTTTGTTGTTTTTTTTGTTTTTTGTTTTTTTTTTTGTTTTTTTGGTTTTTTTTTTAACAAACGGCAATAATTTATTTATTTAAATTTAAAGTAATAAAGAAAATTGGTCGTCTGTATAATTCCAATATGCAGTCATAATCGCAGATCATGGGTGATGAAAGAGATGCGCAACATTTTGGTGATTAGTTTATTTCAATCTACTCCAAAAAAGCAGTTTAAAAATAGTAGCGAATAATTTATTGTATTCATGTCCCCAAAGCTCTAACAGCAGCTCTGCACTCGTTTGTGTCGTAAAAGATAAAAAATTAAATTTGACTATTTTCTTCAAAACTGCAAAATAATAATAGAGAGAATGAAGTCGATATTTGATACCGAAAAGATTTAATAGATATTAAACTCAATTTATATATGGAGAAGAGAAGACCAGATGATGAGTTTACATGAATGCTTAGCATCCAACAATTTCTGACACTTCTTATCTAATTGTCTTAGCGATACAGACGTTCCTTCTATATTAAAGATCATTGCGTCGAAAGACCTTGCCGTCTGCTGGCAAGTGATGCAGCGTTCGCCGGCCACGGCTATGAAGGTTCCGAAGGCTCCACGCACTACTAGATGATGGAAACATAAATGAAAACGACATCATTGGCGTAACCAATTCGTTCTAGCCTCACTTGAAACTATTACCCTATTCAATTCGGTTTTATAAGTGCGGATGCTGTTGGTATGCCAACACCTCACGGTGTTAGATGTAGCGATGTTCTCAACGTAATTTAATACCAAGTGAAGACTGTAGTAACTGTACAATCAGCAATCAATGCGTAACATTATCTTTTTTTAAAAATTGTAGGATGACATAGATTGTACCAAATATACATAAATAATACAATAATATTTTTTAAACTATATGGATGTGCAAATAGGTGCTATATTTAGTCAGTGAGAAAGAAAACTGAAGACTCTATCATAAAATAAATGTTTATGGTCAACATTTGATGTACATTCTAATTTTTTTGTTATTGTCAACATCTGATGTACATTAGAATTAATTTGTGTCAACATCTGATGACATTAGAATTAATTTGTGTCATAATCTGATGACATTAGAATTAATTTGTGTCAACATCTAATGTACATTCTAATTTTTTTGTTATTGTCAACATCTGATGTACATTCTAATTTATTTGTGTCAACATCTGATGTACATTACAATTTATTTGTGTCAACATCTGATGTACATTACAATTTATTTGTGTCAACATCTAATGTACATTACAATTTATTTGTGTCAACATCTAATGTACATTAAAATTTATTTGTGTCAACATCTGATGTACATAACAATTTATTTGTGTCAACATCTGATGTACATAACAATTTATTTGTGTCAACATCTGATGTATATTACAATTTATTTGTGTCAACATCTGATGTACATTACAATTTATTTGTGTCAACATCTGAATAATCTATGTATTTATTTGTGTCAACATCTGATGTACATTACAATTTATTTGTGTCAACATCTGATGTACATTACAATTTATTTGTGTCAACATCTGATGCACATTACAATTTATTTGTGTCAACATCTAATGTACATTCTAATTTTTTTGTTATTGTCAACATCTGATGTACATTCTAATTTATTTGTTATTGTCAACATCTGATGTACATTACAATTTATTTGTGTCAACATCTGATGTACATTACAATTTATTTGTGTCAGCATCTGATGTACATTACAATTTATTTGTGTCAACATCTGATGTACATTACAATTTATTTGTGTCAACATCTAATGTACATTACAATTTATTTGTGTCAACATCTGATGCACATTACAATTTATTTGTGTCAGCATCTGATGTACATTACAATTTATTTGTGTCAACATAGGGTGTACATTAGAATTTATTTGTGTCAACATCTAATGTACACTACAATGTCTTTGTTATTGTCAAAACGTGACGTACAATACAATTTATTTGTTACTATCAGACCCGACGAGTTCAGTGGCCTATCGTAATTTAATGTAAGCTCTAAAGTTTTATAGATTAAGTTTGGAGCAGTCCATAAATGATGTCACGCGATTTTGGCCGAGTTCCCAGCCCAACATCCCCTCTCGCCACACTTCGTCACAAAAACTTAGACTCTCCTACAATATGACGTCACAAAGCCATGATTCTTAAATTTTTATTTTCATAAGCGATTAACACCAACACTTTATTTCCATTCTGATGTTAAACAACCTTGAAAGATATTAATATACATATTAGGACTGTTATCGATTAAATTAAATTTAATAGCTAAATTAATCGATAATTTTGTTAAAGCTAAATTAAACGATATATGACGTCATTAAACTGAAAAGTTGTTTATAAAACGCAGTTTGCAATAAAAAATAAGTTAAATAACGTATTAAAGTTTAGGCACTTAGATGAAAATTTCAAATTAATTTTAAAATATAAAAGTAATACATTTGTATAGAAATTGTTTGATGATTAACAAAAACATAAAGATCATTTTTTACACAAAGTGGTTAAAAAGTTATGATTTTCTTTCCAAGACCTCATAATTACTTTTTTTCCTTATGTTGTTTTCCTTCACATTGTGTGCCCTTTTAGGGCATTTTTTGAAATTCCCATTAAGTATTAAATTTAATTTTTAAAAATATAATACTGTTAGGAGATATATTTAAATTTAAGTAGTTCAATATAATGTCAATTAATTTAAATTTTGTTATTGTTAATTATTTAAAAACAATGTTGTTGTTTTTTTAATTTCATTGTATGTACTTGTAAAACAGGTTATTTTAAAGTTTACACTTTCGAAATCTCTTTTTTAAATGGAGAAGTTTGTACTTAAAAAAAACAAACTATGATTAATTATTTATTAATAAATCGAAAAAGAATTTTAAAATATTTCTGTAATTTAATCACTATTTGATCGATTATTAAAATAATTTTAATCGATAAAGAAATTTACCTTTTATATATATATATATATGTCATGATTTCGATTGAAATAAACAGGTATTTTAAAGTTAATCCCTTGCACCGATTGGGCCTGGGGGGGCCCGATTGGGAAAATGAATGGATCTTAACCAAAAGTGGTGTATAATGGCCTTGAAATCCCATTTTAAAATTCTATGGTAAATTAAATCTTTAATCTTTTTCTCTTCGAGCCGGGGGCCCTGATTCTCTTTTTGTAAACGTTTAATAATTTATTTCCCATTCTGTGAAATGGTCTCAACTAATGTAGCTAATATATTAAATATGATCCCAATTGAAATGAACAAATGTTTCAAAATTTACATCTTGCTCCTATTGGGCCAGGGAACCATTAATGTCATTATTTATCTAGATATATATATAAATGAAAGTATGTCTGTGTGTGGAGTGTGTTTGTGTGTGTGTTTATGTCCTATATAAACAGTGCATCAGATCGTCATGAAACCTTTGGAGATAGTTTAGTACGCTCTCTGGGTGATTACTAGCAGCATTATTTTCTATATTTAACACTCATGGGGCGCAAGTTGCCCATAATGTCAATTTTTGCTTAAATGAGCTTTAAAAATAGTTTAAGAGTTAGCTACTGTGTAAAGATAGTATATAAAATTTTTACAGCAATTAATAAAATACTATAGGGCACTGAACTCTTAATGATCATTCCTTCGCGGCTAGAAGGGCACTAAATGCCTTTTTTTTCTTAAACGTATAAGTTTTTATTCCCCATTCGATTATCAATTATCAATGATTTCGACAAAAAATGACAAATATATTCTACACTGTGCAGATTAAAAATGCAAAGGTGTTTTCAACTTAACATTTTTCACCGAATGGGGCCATAATTAATATTTTATCGTAATATAAGCTATATAAAATATTTTTATGTGTTAGCTACTGTGTATATGAAGGGATCTTAACCAAAAATTGGATACAAAAACTTATAGGAGCTGAAAACAAACAAAAAAACTATTTACAAATATGAATAACAAAGAACTATTTATTTGACATGAACCCTTTGAAGTAAAACTTATCACAGGATAAAAGAAAATATTAAAGTATCAACAGTTAATTGAATATACAATTTAATTTACACGTTTTAAGAATCTAAATAAAAGTTTTCATTATTGTCAGGTGAGCATCCTTTCCAGTTATATATTAAAACCAAAGTTTTTTAAAGTTTAAAACCAGTCTAAGAGGCATTAAAATATTAGAATACAAGTATATGACTATCAAACAAAAACTATTGTGGGGGGAGGGGATTTAGATTTTTAAATATGTTTTTTAAACACACAAATATGCACTCTCCTAGAGTATACAAGAAAAACAAACGCTGAACTGAAGCATTGCCGCGTAGGTTTCTGACATAATATTTTTATAACACATCATTCTTTGGCTTCTTTAAATTTATTGTTACTGAGATCGATGCCGGCGTCGATGCAACGCAAAACTGGTCTGCTAGGGTTTATAAAACGTTCATTTTTTTTAAAAAAAATTCATTTACTGCTAAATTTAACAATTTTATGTGAAAGTTCGAAAAGAATTATTTTTGATGCGCTGGTTTCTAAAATTAGTAGCGTCATCGGACATAAATTGCAAAATATATTTTTTATTGAGTATTTTTGGTGCGCTGCTTTCTAAAAAATAGTAGCGTCGCGAACAGATGGTCGTGACAGACAAAACATACATTGCAAATTATATACATTGATAGATTATCCACATCTGATGTACATTGCAATTTATTTGTTATTTTCAACATCTGATGTACATTAAAATTTATTTTTTATTGTCAATATCTGATGTACATTATACAATTTAATAATTTATTTGACCGTAATCGCAGCACCAAAAAGCACCAAACTTATATATTTCGTCAATTGCGTCCTTCATGAGAACAAGTATTTGACAAATCAGAATTGTAAATCTCTTTCCTACTCTTTTTAAAATTAATTTACAATACTTTGAGTAATAATATTTTTAACATGTGTTACTAAAAAAATTATATTTATAGTGTTAAGCTACGTTAACAAAAAAAGTAATAAATTCAAATAAAAATAATGTTTACATTTTGAACCTATTTATACTTCAGAAACTTTTAAAATTCATATATCAAAGTTAGTCTAGATGTTTCAGAAACTTCATCTAACCTATGCTTCAATTCCTTATGGTCCTGGAATATTATGAAATAGAGTGGCACGCCACATTACTTCGATCCCTACATGTAGGGATACATAAATACAATGATAAACAAATGTAATTAAGACATAGGAAATATATGACACTAGTGCTGCCAGCGAATATTCTAAGAAAGACCCAACCGACCCGTCAAAATAAACCTAGATCTGAAAGGAAAAACCAAGACATACATAAAATAAATAAATTGATGTCACAATTGGCTGCAATCTGATATCGTAAAGCGTGTGAAGCCATTTTAAACGTCATTAAATAATATATTGTTAGGAATCAAATATTTAAGTTGTGCCACCGTTTCGGTCTATTCCGGATTCGTGAAGCTAAATATTTTTTATTTTCCGGATTCGTGAGTTTTTAATTTGACTCGCTATAAATAGGACAGTTACCGCGACCTCTCCCTTCCCTTTGCTCTCATCTCAAAGTCGCCCGATCGCGCATCGTTCTGCGCATATAAAAAAATATACGGGAAAACTTATAATTAAACATAGTACAGATATTGAAGTCACAGATACATCAGTTTTAAAAAAAATTACGCCAGTTAAATTTTAATGATTTTGTGCTTTGGAAATAATACTAAATAATGATACTTTTCACGGCTACCTCTCTATTACTATTAGTAATTTAAATCTAAGTAATTCAGTAACTATCCAATAGTTGCAATAGTAGTAGTAATACAGTTACAGTAATTCTAAACCAAAGCTAAATTATAGTTAAGTAAACTATAAATTAGATTTGGTTTAGAATTACTGTGTTACTTCTACTGGGTAGCGAAGTCAATAGTGCGCTCGCCTCACAAGCTGAGGGGCGTTAGATCGAGCCCACGAAAAGCCACTATAAAAATGTTGAGAAATGACTGACGCTAAGAAAGTCCTCCGCTGACCTGGAGAGGAATGGGCGCCGCCAGGGTCTATCAAGCCCGAGAATGTTCAAATGGAAACATTGGAATCCCCTACGACCTCAAAAAAAGAGGCTATGGGACTTACAATAAAAAAAAATAATAATAAAATAATAAACTATATAATCTATGTAATAAATATATTGAGTTAATTTCAAAAAAATCCCATAAAATGACTTGCAACAAAGAAATAAAAATCTAAATAATACTTTTTTATTTTACTTTTCATATTAAATTATAATTTATAAATTATAATATATAAATTATAAGATATGCTAGTGAAGTTATTGCAAGGAGTTCCATATTATAGATACTCTAAATAGGCACGTTTCTTTTGTATTGTACATATTGCCTATCATATATACAGTGGCCTCTCAGAACGATTATTGGCATTTAAAAAAATTTAATATCAGAAAATGTGGGGCCCGGGGGCCCAAAAACTATTTTTTAATACTGAAAATCGCTACTTATCCACTTTCCCGTGTAGGTAGAAGCATGAAACTTTGGTAAGTTGTTAAATAGCTTTTGCAACGATTATTGGACTGTTTTTTAAATAGAATTTACTTTCATGGGAGCCGGGGCCCAATCATTTTTTCTCTTTTACTAAAAAATGATCTTTTTCCATTTTCCCGTGTAGTTAGAAACATCAACATTTGGGAAGTTGTTCAGTACACTCCCGCAATGGTAACAGGCAAAGAATAATTAAAGTAT
>MUZC01000715.1:99903-113972 GCA_002072015.1 Radix auricularia | reverse complement strand
AAACCCTAAAAACTATCACTAAACCTAACCCAAACCCTAATAACTATCACTTAACGTAACCCTATAGTCTATCCCTAAACCTAACATCAAAACAAACCATTTTTTAAAATAAAAAAAAATCTTATTCATTATCAATTCATGTAGTATTGTTTGAAAAAAAACAACAACAAAAAATAGGCATCAATAAGAAATCGAACCCCGGACCTGCGATGTAGCGTACTATCTTACTATCAATATGACCACACAGCCACACATTCACCAATGAAATTTTTAACCTTATAAAAAAAATGTTACCAAGAATAGCAATAACCGGAAGTGAACGAGCGCCGATTGCGAATAGGGTTTGAAACCTATTCCCAATCGATTGTGAATAGTCACTTCGTAACATAAAATGTTGACACTAAAACGAACAAATTTGCAAATTTGAAGCATAATCAAGGCATTATAGCTTTTAAAAAAATGTAAATTATCCATATGAGCACGTCTCTATTACCATTCATCATCAGTGATAGAATTTAACTCCTGTTTATGATCATACATAGTTTTTTAGTAGGCTATAACATGGAAACATTTACACTGTCGATCGTTGTGGGAGTAATTTTTCGCGGTCCATTTCTCACAGTCTGTAAACTTTGCAACATTGGAGGAGACATTTTGTTTCTCAAGTTAAATAAACTAACACCAGCAAAAAAAAACGCGATCTACTTCTGCTGTTCCATGTGGAAGCGCCAACACTGTTTGTGCAAACTTCGAAAGTAGTAGATATCCTTACTCTTTGTTTTCGATATTTCTAGTCATTTTTACAATTTGATGCCAGAAAGCAACATAACCTTCTTTTCCGTCGGTCTTAACATGGCTTTAATTCGCAACTTTTTAATCAATAAACTAATCTTCTAAACAATCAAAATCTGCTGTAGACACAATTTGTAGAAAAAAGTTGGGCCAGTTCCAAAATTTCCGACTGTTCCACCGATATTCTGGTAGTGGGTTTTAGTAATGACGTGAGCTTCAGCACTCTGCTTGCTAATAGGCATTCTTTTCTGGATTGCGCCGACTGCATTGGTATTAAATGCAAGAACATCAACATAAACTTTTCAACAGTCGATGGATCATTTTCTTTTTGCAGCTGTAGTTCAGTTTGATAACCTATGAACATGTTATCGCATGATTCAAAGTTTGTAATATCAGTTCCAAGTGCCATTACTGTGGTATTTTAGCTTCGTCTAGACATGCCTTGAATGCATCAAAAATGAAATCTGCTTTTGCTTCTTTTAAATCAACTAAACGAGAAAACCTATTTTGAACCTTATTAATTAAAACATAGAAGTAAATACCACCATGGCCATTTTTCTGTGGTTGATACATCAGTTGATTCTTAAACCAACAATAAGTGGGTTTGTTTTGGGTTAAAGTTTGGCCACGCGGCCCCAAGATGGTTCGCCAACACTGCACTAGGCCATTTCGGTATTTCTATATAACAGTGGCGGCGAACTTTTTTTTGCGCCACGTACCCAAAATTTGACCTCACCCCACTTATTTATACCAAAGCTCCAACATTGGAATTGCGGTTTGGCTTAGCTGTTTTCATTAAAGAAGTAATATTTTAGTCACGTGCTTGCTGATGAGGCTCTGCGTGTCGACTGTGACGCGCGTGCTTTTGGTTTGCCATCGCTGCTTTACTACGTAGGCACTGTTTCAATAGAGGTGGTTGGGTTTTTTTATTATATTTTTTTTCGTAAGAATGCGTAAAGTACTGCAGCGTCTAAATGAATTAGTACGTATGTAAAAATACATTGTTGCTAACTTAAAACTACATCTTTAAAAAATGAGACAAACGCCCAGACATAACACAGGTTGAAATCACACACATTAGATTTTAACACAAATAGTTCTCACTGGCTGGCAACGGACCAGATGAATTATTCACACCTTTGATGTCGTTAACAGGCATGCATATTTATTAGATTTGAAGTGACGTCACGGTTCAAATCAGGCCGTGTGACATTGAGGAGGTCCAAAGAGGAACGAGAGAGAGAGAGAGAGAGAGTGGCAGAGAGAGAGAGAGAGAGAGAGACGGACAGGGGTAAAGAGTGTAAGGGAGGGTGGAAGGCATACGCTCTTTGAAAAGGGGGAAAAACCACCCTGCTAGTGCTTGTAGGTCAAATGTTGGGCATGTCGACTGTATTCGGATGACTGGACACCCTGTCGCCTTTTGTTAATTCTAAAACTAAAGGGAACTGAAAGGGTGGGGAGGGAGAGAGAGAGGTCTGCATCTATTGTGACAAATCAATAGTTTATAAGTCATCATACACTTCTGTAATTGTTTCCATCCAATAATAATATTTTTCGTACGTATAACGTATGAAACGGATATTAGCTGTCCATAAATGACGTCACGCGATTTTAGCCGACTTTTACCCCCCCCCCGAAAAAAAACATATTTTCTATTTGAAAACGAGCATGTTTCAAATCACTTTACTGTCATTTAAGTATATATATAGTTTAAGGATGCACGTTAATATCGTAACACGCGTGAAGACATGTAAAACGTCTTTAAATTAATTGTCAGCAATCAAATATCTAAGAGGAACCTAAATTTATAGTTGCGCGTTTGACTTTACGTCATATTTCTTAAACTCTCCCCCTCCCACTCGTCACACATCGTCACTCTTTAGGTGAGCGACGTCAATTATGGATGACCCCAATCTGAATTTTATGCCACCCAGAAGCAAAGTCCCCTCCCCCACGCAAACTATATTTTTGATGCTATAATAAATAAAATGTAATGTTTATTAGAAATAAATAATACGAACATTTTAAAGTACCGTGTGAGTAATGAAAAATGAAGAGCTGTTCTTCCACCATTTAAAATTGAAGTTTTCTAATTTTTTCTAGTTCTTAAAATATATTTATATATATATATGTATATAAGTGTTATCAAACTATTCATTCTTAATACCAATTGTTGACCATAAGTACGGCTCAGTAGCATTAGAATAGAGCGTTTAAAGTTTTGACAACTACTGAAAAGTAGGAACTTTCAAATATTGATGATAGTTATTTTTTCTTCTATAAATGTCTTCCATGTCTTTTTAGCGGCCGATAAATAATAAATTAGCCTGACGATTACAAGAACATTTTGGTTTTAACCTATTGACTGAAGGGAATGTTCAAAATGTTGATGAAGTTTGCCTACCATTAATCTAGCACTTTGCCTACTTATGAAATGAAAGCGAATAAAGCTAATTGCAGTAATGGAGTCTGACTCAGAGACAGAAAATGACAACAGCTCTTCTGGTGAATTACTGCATTACATAATGGAGATGAAAGTTTTTGAATCCATTAACCTTCTACAATGGTGGAAACTTAATGAACACCGATATTTGATTATGTAATTCCTTGCCGAGACCGTTTTGTGCATTCAAGTTACCTCAGTTTTATGTGAATGATTGTTTAGCTCGGCTGGTTATATTGTTAATTAGACCCGGTAATCATTTGAACCAAATAATGTCAACACACTTGTCTTTTTGCTTAGGTGATTAAAAGATGACATATAATCATATAAAGGAAACATTCCAGTGATATTTAAGATTTTCAAAAAGAGTGTATAATTTTTGGCTTTAATCGAAATTAAGGACTAATATTAATGAGGCAGTATCAAGGAACTTTCTTGTACATTTTCAATGTTGTTTATTTCTACTTGGGCTGTTAACGATTAATTTAAATTTAATCGTTTTTTAAATTAATCGTTAACAGCCCAATTAGAAATATACAACATTGAAAATGTACAAGAAAGTTCCTTGTTACTGCTTCATTAATTTTTTTTTTTTTTAAATAATATGAAACTTATGTTAAATTAATTAAAGGGGGTGGGATATAGTTGGGTTTTTATTCTTTTTTTTTTAAACATAATTTTACTAACGTTTCATCATAAATAGCCCCTGAACTAAAATACATGTACATGCTTTAGTGTTTCACCACAGAAATTTTATTTTAAAGAATTAAGGTCAATTCTTTTTTTCCTCAACCCTGTAAAGAGACATCTTAATTGTCTACAATCTCCTTGAGCCCCGGGTGTCTGTCAATAAGAAGGAAATCGATATCTGCCGCGACAAAGGTTTGATCAGACGGGCCCGCGACACGACATCTTAATTTACCTGCGTGCCTGTCACGCTTGGCTAACTGGCTACACACATGCGTGCCTGCCACGCTTGGCTAACTGGCTACACACAGGCGTGCCTGCCCGCTAAGGGATGACTCTGCGTCCACACCGATTAAACCCACTTGAAGTATACACACTTAGATTCTTGAATTTGGAGCGACTCTCTCCCGCTGTGTCGCTCGGTCGGGTTGACTTTCAACGTTCGACGCGCTCTTAATGGTGCATCGATTTTTGTGTCTTTTATCCTCGCACCTGGGGACTTGGGTGAGTGGCCTAATTTTGTGGTTTCTGTGGATTTCTTCGTGACATCACGGCAATGTTACAAGTCGGTGGCTCTGAGAGTGCAGCGTAAAAGATATTTTAGTTTCCGCGATTCAAAAGGAGGTTCTCTGTGTTGTATTGTCATACACACAGATAACATTTGACCTGGATTTGGCGTCGTGTCGTCTTGACACAACTGTCGCGTTCCATCGCGTCGAAATGTGTTTCTTGTTTGCTTTTTACAATTCTTATTTTATTCGTTTTGGAAACTGTATGTTGACTGAGCCATATTTCACTCTTAAACATGTCACTGTTTTATTAAGGATCATATGTTAGTTGACAGTTTAACCCCCCCCNAGGCGTATGCCCACAGTGTTATTGTCAATTAGAAGGCAGGTTCACTTAAAATATACTCAACTCAAGCAACCGTGTCCGTGGTTAACGTGTGAAAACAAGATAAAAGCGTGAACTTTAAAAATAAATATGTGTAACAAGTAGGTCTATATATGAAAACAAGTAAAGCAGGATGTATTTCAGACTCTTCAACAATTCATATTAAATATTATTAATATTAATAATACGAGAGCTTTTAACAAATGTGCGAATCTATATTTGTACCCTTCTCATAAAAAAACAATACTTGGTAATAGTAATAAACATCCTCGTTTACTTTGAAACATTCGGGATAACGCCAGAAACTTGAAGAGCGCGTCCTATTCTTAGATTTCGATACTTCTAAAAGGCTTCGCCTTCACAAAGTACACGCATTAAATCAACACAATGGCGTTATTAGGGGGTACGATGTGGATGGGCCGCCCTGGTTTACACCATGAGGGGGGGGAGTTTGGGGGGGGGGGTACACCAAAATCGAAAATTTTACTGTGTACGATTTTTATGTCCATCTAAAAAAAATTATATATCTAGGGGGAAAAAAAGAAATACTATGAAATTCGTTACAGGTGAAAACTTAATAATTTAAAAAATACCAGTTAAAAAGTAATTATGAAAGAATCCCAACAAACTACAATTAGAAAAATTAGCGGGGAAAGGAAAACAAACAAGCCACACTGGAGAGAAGATTAAAAAGGCTGAGCATGAAAGAGCCGGTGTCTTTTGTTTTAAATGAAATAAGGCCTACTTGGGTTTGGCACACCGACACCATATAACACAAGACATAAGTGATCGTTTATAGTATAATTATACCTTCCAAATCTAAATAATTCGTGTTGAAATAATCCATCAATAGTTCTTATTTTGTTGGGGTCCCTGGAAGTACATTAAGCAGTTGCGTCATTACTAGGGTGGGGGGGGGGCGCCGACCGCACGGCGTGACACCACCATAAATATATTCGGCATATTCGGCATCCTTCCGTCTCGCGAGACGATGGTGCATCACCGTTGGGTTGGGTTGAATTTTCTCGAGTGGCTGTGCAGTCCTATCCTTGAGTGACAGTCTTTACCACAGTTTTTACACGCTATATTTCTGTGCTTCCAAACGTTTTGGCCTTTCTCCTAGCTCTTCTGTCTGCAGCCTCCTCTATTCTTCGCTCCTCGGCTACTATGACGCCCTCTTTGACAACTGTGCGCCACGTAGATCGGTCTCCTGCCTTACACTCCCAGTCACTTATATGTATTTTTGACTGCTTTCATGTCCCTTTGACAGACATCTTTAAATCGCAAGCGTGGGCGACCTGTTTTCCTCTTTCCTGAAACAAGTTCACCATATAGGAGGTCCTTCGGTATGCGGCCGGGGCTCATTCTTTTGACATGTCCTAGCCACCTCAGGCGTCTTTCACTAAGAATCGAGAACAAGCTTTGGGTATTGGCACGCGTTAGGACCTCACTATTAGGCACTTTGTCTTGCCATTTAATACCAAGACCACCATAAACAGTGACACCAACATGTGAACATCTGTTTGCTCTCGTTATTTGGCACTGGCAGTCTCGATGGGAGCTATAATTGTAAGTCGTGAGGGGGTGAAGCCATGAGCTACCGCAATGTTTGACACCAACCCTAGCGACGCTTCTGACTGTCAAGTCCTGTAAATAATTGTGAATTTCTACAAATACAAACAATGCAGTGACTATTGTGAATATTGTTCAAAATTCCATGATGGTGGTGGAGGTGGGGAGGCTAAAAAAAACAACAAGGGTGTTGGGCTGATATGGAAAAATTCACATCATTCAACTTACACACACTCACACACACACACACACACATCAACGTAGACCCACACATACACATACATTGACATACAAGGGGATACACGTATTGCTTACGATTAATAATTGAGAAGGGGATTAAATTTTTCTGGAATGTTGATAACGGTGCGGTGGAGTGTAATTTTTTATTTTGTGGGTTAGGATGACGATTTTGTTTTTTAATTTTCTCCGCTCCCGACAGAGTGGATTTTAAATTGGGTTTTTAGTAACATTCGTTCCATTTGAAATAAAGTATTTTCTTTCTTCAATGTTCAACAATAAAAAAATATTTAAAAATAGCCTTTAAAAATTAATTAATTTAAAAAACAATGCAATCGAATTTTATTTACACACACAAACACAAATAAGCAAGCACACAAATACACACACAAACACACACACCACCTCTGCGCCCTGAGTGTGGTGGTGTGGAGCCCTAACGGATATCTTATCTTATAAGTTACAGACGCTCCTTCTGTACAGAAGATTATTGAGTCCTACGAATATCTATAGTTTGTGTTTAGTATTCTTATTAGAGTTTTAAATGATGATAAAGTTTGGCTTTCCTGGATTTTTGAGGCAACCTATCCATGCCCGAATAGCGGACGGGAAGAAAGAAAACTTGTATAGGTTTGTTCTTGCATACGGAACAAAGAAAGGTGTTTTTATCCTGTTGTCTATCTGAGGGTTGTATTGAGTTATCTTTGTGTTGTATTTCTAAATTAGAATTAATTGCTTTATGTATAATTACTAATTTACTCTCGGTTCTTCTATCCTCCAGTGTTTCAAGGTTTAATGATTTAACTAATGGTGTTACTCTTGTCAGTTTTGAATATTCTCCAAGTAATGAATATGGCACATCTTTTTTGAATTCGTTCTAGTTTATCAATATTTTCTATGGTGTATAGGTCTTATACACAAGATGCATTTTCTAGTATAGGTCTCACCAGGGTGAGGTAGCATTTTAGTTTTATATCTTTATTACATTTGTAAAAGTTTCTTTTTAGAAAACCTAAGGTTTTGTTTGATTTCTTAATAACTTCATTGACATGGGGATTCCATGATAGTTTCTCATTTATTATGACAAGTATACTGCATCTTTAGTTTTGGTTAGTTCTTCTACACGAATGAAATATTTTGAAATTATTTGTTTCTTTTTCTTTGTTACTCTTTAGCAGTTGACACTTATCTGGATGGAAGGACATACTCCAGTTAGTTTCCCATTTTATTAATTCATCTAAGTCTCGACTATTAATGTACAACAAATTTTGTCTACATTTGTTTCAAATCCTTTCGTGAGGTCTTTACCAAACATTTCTTTAGTGTGTCCATGAAAGAAAATCTTTTTAAAAAAAATATTTTTGTTTGCACTTCCTATAGGCTAGAGATCTACTTGTTTTCGTAATCTTTTAAAGCACGACTTTGAATTTTCTCTGTGCCAAACACCATAGGACGCAAAAACATGGTTCACTTAGTGCTCAGTGCCGTTACCAGAGGCGTCTCTGGGTTTCGTTTCAGCCAGTGCGGTAGCTAACGGTGTCACCACATCACAACTTAACCCTCCCCCCCCCCCATAAACCTCCCCGGGTATGCCAGTGGCAAATAACGGGAAAAAAATATTTTTACATTTTAATGTCACCCCTTGTGATGTTGTCTCCCGGTGCGCACCGGTCCGCAGCACACCCCCCCCCCCACTTCCCGTGACACCTCTTGCTGTTACGATGTTTATTTGCACTTTTGTTGGCATGTTGGTTTTAGTCGTTATCTGAGTACTGCCTCATGCCCTTTCAAGGACACACATCTCCTCACCCCCACCCCGCGAATCCCTGACCCCAGTATATAAACATTCTGCTATTTTAATAATTCATCCGTCCTATCCCTATATTTCATACTCCCATTCACTCCGCCGTCTATCGAACTTTCGCTATCAGAATCACCGCCGCGCCAATGTCCAATTAGAGCTACTCGTGCTTGGATCATTCTATTGGGAACTGCTTCGTGCATCTGTCATAGGCTACAACGGGGACGCTTAATCTTCTGACAGCCTCGCGGGCTCAAACACCGGGGAACGTTGTCAACAAAACAAACAAAAACGACACGCAGAAAGTGTTATTCCCTACCTTCGTCATTGGAAGAGAATAAAAAGGTAATTATTTTTCAATTCGTGATCTCTTATTTTGTTGCGATAGTTGACTATAATAAGACACTGGCGACACTATTTGATCATAAATGTATCATAAGCAAAAGTTATAAATATTTTCACGCCCTTAGTTCTTCATGTCAAAAAAGCACATACAGTTAAAAGATCTTTTTAAATAGATTTAAAAAATGAAATGTTTATGTTTGTGTTGTTGTTTTTTTTTTTCCTTTACTGTAAAAACTTATTTGCATTACATCCATAAAACCATGTTACTATGACAAAAACTGAAAAGTTTCGCATTATTTCTGGCATAAAATATATATTTTTTAATTTCCTATCACTGTGCCCCCCCCCCCCCCCACAGTGGAGAATGTGCCGTCCCTTAGTAAAAGAATATTTACAAATTTATTGAAGATATGGAATGTGTCAAACTAAACAACGGAAACGTTGTGGGAAAGATGTAGGTCATGTAGGTGTTACAATGTTTCATTGGATTGATTGAACAGATTGATATATTTTTTAAAGTGGATCGGTATAATAATTTTGAGGTCCTATATTAATTTATTGAGTTCAACGGAGTCCCTGCTCCCATATTTAAGAACCTCTGGTCCACTGCAGAGGATTATGGATCATTAGCGTGCAGATATCTCCGTTTTCATCGGGTGTGTCCTTATCATTTCCCTAACAGATATTGATCTTTTTTCCGAGTAATTTGTGAATTATTTCCCTTTGTGTCAGTGATTTTCCTGTGTGTGTCAGTGATAATATTATGTGTGTCAGTTATATTCCTCTCTGTGTGTCAGTGACATTCCTCTTTGTGTGTCAGTTATATTCCTCTCTGTGTGTCAGTTATATTCCTCTCTGTGTGTCAGCGATATTAACCTCTCTGTGTGTGTGTCAGTGACATTCCTCTGTGTGTGTCAGTGACATTCCTCTGTGTGTGTCAGTGACATTCCTCTGTGTGTGTCAGTGACATTCCTCTGTGTGTATCAGTGACATTCCTCTGTGTGTGTCAGTGACTGTGACATTCCTCTGTGTGTGTCAGTGACATTCCTCTGTGTGTGTCAGTGACTGTGACATTCCTCTCTGCGTGTCAGTGACATTCCTCTCTGCGTGTCAGTGACATTCCTCTCTGTGTGTCAGTGACATTCCTCTCTGTGTGTCAGTGACATTCTTCTCTGTATGTCAGTGACATTCCTCTCCCCCCCCCACCCACACACACACTCCAAACCTCGTCAAAAACATACTACAATTTTAAATCATTCATAAGTTATAACCATGCGGGTAGGTGAGTTGATGGTTTTTATATTTGCTCCTTTATTTTGTCAATCGAAAGAAACTCTGCTCTCTAATTTGTTTAATACTAATAATACGCTCCATATCTCTGTATCTATCACCCTCTCTGTGTCTATTTATATATGCGTTTCTCTCTTACTCTCACTCTCTCCCTTTTTCTGATTCTTGATATATATATATATATATATATAATGGCTGCGGAAATAAAAGATTAATTAATAGAATAATTATTTAAAAGTGTAATCGATTAAAATTGATTTGATCAATTAAAATGATATTTAATTTACGAAAATATTTCTAATATATACAGTATACAGTCGGACCTCTCTAAGTAGAACTGAAAGGGACCCGAACAAAATTTTGACTTAAGGATTTTTGGAGTTAGGGAAAATGGCGTAATCGTCGCAGATTTGGCCGGAACCTAACAATTAATTCTATATAGGGAGGTTTTCGACTCAGGGGGGTCCGACATTATATTCCTCTCTCTTCAACTGCGTAGGTGTCTGTATTACTTGATACCCCTTGAGATCTGCATTGTGAACTCTCGTTAGCCCATTTATATGAATAAATCAAAGATTGATCCTTGACAACGACGATGGTCTGTGATGTCATGTCAAAACTGCCATGTTGCTATGGCAGCAGGCCATGTTTTATGTTTTCCCAGCATGCCACTTTCACTGCTGGTTTCAGAAACTGAATAGCGCATAATTCATGCTTTTGCTAGTAACCCCATGTTACATAGAAAGTAAATAAGTGTTTCCTTGATATACATTAACAACGCATGTGTTCGATTGTGTTGATTGCTTCTAAAACTTTAAATTAACATTTCTTTGATTCGGAAAAACCCACTCCTGCAATCGGCGGAAAATGCCACCCTCCTTACGTAGAACTGAAATTCTCCCTAGGGTCCACCGTCCTTTTCAGTCTCTCCTCTCATGTTCCCCCTTCTTGCGCCCCTGTCTAAAAAATACGTCTCGGAAAACATTTGAATATTTATCTATTTTCTCTCTCTCTATATATATATATATATATATATAATATAATTATTCACATGGATCAACCATGCCGGACACCAAGCTGACTAACCCCACCGACCAATCAGTTGGCAAGAAAAGGTAGTGCAGTAAGTTGGGGGGGGGGTCATCGAGACCAACAATGCGTTCAATGGAGATCAATTTCTTTGTTCTTTCAGAACAACAGAATAGCATGTATTTCATAGTGTAGTGGTTATTACATTCGCCTAACACGCGGAAGATCGTAGGTTCCAGCCCCAGCTAACACATTACTTTTTTAATTTTTAAAATTGTTTGTGCTTGTGCCCGTTCATTTCCCAATTTCTTTTTGAACATGACTTTGCAACATGGCTGTAAGCTTTGTTTCTCGACATTGGCATAATAACTTCGCGCTCTCCGTTGTGCTCAGTGACAGAAAAGTAGTCAAACACTCTACTCAACAATTACTTTCATAAAATGAATACGCCCTCCCTCGTTCTCCATGCATGCGCAACTGTGCGTACCCGCAGCAGTATGTACCTCATCGCTCCTGTGTTCTCAGTCGCTTTGTATCTCCTACAGTCGTCTGAGCCACGTTGCCTTTCCATTGTTTCTTCGATTCCAGCTAGTTTAGTTTGCTAACATGGACAAATGTTAAAAAAGATATGTCTGTATCTTCAAAAACCTGATTTCAGTCATGGGCAATTGTGTGTTGCTCTCTCGAGAGTTCTTTTCATTCACTAACAGTCGTTTGCCCAAACCCACTTCATTTGGACAACTGTGTTTTTTTCAGGAAGACTTCACCCTTCACTAAATCATTAGTGGCGTATGCTACGACGCGGGTTGGCTAATATATTATAATTCACCAGAAATTATGACAAGGACAAAACGCGAGTAAATAAGCATGACGATTGGCGCTCACTTGTTTCGACCAACCGCAGATTTTTTGTTGTCGGCAAGCGAGGGCGCTGCGGGGGTTGGGAGGCAGGTAACAACAATCACAGTGCGCATGTCTAGAGACCAACAATGCGTCGGTGGTTCCCCCTTCCCCCTGCCGACGTTCACTCACGGTATTTCGTCGTGCTGCTTTTTGTGTCCGTTCTTTTCCCCCTCGTTCTTTTTACTATCTATGAGCAAGCCTGCGGCGTATGTTACGCCGCAGGTCGTATGTAGTTGTATACTAATTGTGTGGCACCTTCCACTAATTTGACCCCGCAGTTGGGATAAACAGAACGCCAACTCGACACTTTTTAAACTCTTTGGCATTTACTGAAATAAAACCCGAGCCGTATTGATATCTGAATCAATGCCGTATTTCAGAAGCGGCCCAAAGAATGATAACCGACTTGACGTGCATGACACACATTCTCGCCAACCAACAATGACAAACACATGAAAATCCATTCAAGGAACGTCGCTGAATATCAACAAACGTCTTTGATTACACGTGTGAGCGAGACACTCCACACACAAGAGACTTTTATGCGGGCGAGATCGAGACAATTTCCCGATCGTTTCGATCGTTAATGAGCAGTTGTGTGACTGACGCGTATTGATGTGGCTGCCTTCTAGGTAAAAACACCTCTGTGAATAACTAAGGGCTGTTTTGACGTAAAAATATCGTTATGTGTAATAACAGTAGCGTACCATGGGTTCGTTTCGCCCACGGTGGGCTAATATCCCCAACCTTCTGAATTTCAATGGGAGGAAGAGTGCAGTTGGTAGACTATGTCGAGATAAATGTAATAACTGTGATCATGATCGAAATCCACTACTTACTTTTCTGTGTATTTTTCGATACTGTGATTTTCAAATTGTCTAGGTCAGGGATATACTTACGTATTCTTTTTGGCTTGATTTTGTGCCCGGCTAGTACGTTGGCAACTTACCCTGGTAATTTGCGTATCTGTTGGGAAACGCCATATCAGTGTGCTAGTGCCTTGTTAATTTGCTTCATCTGTTTGGCAATTACATCATAACGGTTCAAGTACTTTGGTAACTTTCTTCATTTGTTATTCAATACCATTTAATGGTTATGGTAAATGGTATTTGCTTTATCTGTTGGTAAATCCCATATAACTGTGCTATTACCTTGGTAACTTTTTTCATCGGTTGGGCAATGCCACACCACGGTGTTGCGTACTGGGTTCTGGATACTATCTTAATAAAGACAGACTCTTGTCGAATAGAAGATGTTCTTTATTGAACTATAAATACACGTACAATCCTTCCTACAGCCATCGAGACATCACAGTATACAGGCTTACAGGATCACAGTTTTTACAGCGTTCGAGACCTCACGGCACAGGCATACAGGCTCGCAGCCTTCTAGTGTTCGAGCAAACCTCGATAACACCATCCGTCAACAACACAGCCCTGGCCGAACGTCCGCACACTGACGTTACAAGTCTCTCGTATCTTTTCTCCTCTCGTCTCTCGCTCGTCTCTCTACACACTACACAGACCCACACTATATATAGCCCTTGCGCGCACTCTCAAGTCATTGCCTGACATTCAAAAGTCCGTCAACTGAATAAAGTTCATAAGATTCTCACAACTCACAACACTGATTGACAACTCAGTAACAACTCAGAACCATTCATTGACAGTGATTCTCATACCTTGACATATCCCCCCTCTTCCGTTAGATTCTACTTGCTAGTAGAATCTCACAATCAAAATAAGTCAGGGTATGGAATCACTAAACATTCATAACACATCTTGAAAATAATTGGCCTTAATACATGAACAGCATCATATGAATCATATACCTACATCATATTAATAATCCCATAATCTATTACATCATGGAAAACATCTACTGCCGCTTTATCAAACGGAAGCAGTCCTCTACTCGATTTACATAGTTACATAGTCTAAAAAAATAAGTCATTTTAGCATCAATAACAACAAAATTTACACATGCGAGGTTTTACATTATTAGACATAAGTGATAATCAATTTTTATACCAATATACATATACAATATACTTATCTATATATACACCCGATCTCA
>MUZC01000715.1:71091-88724 GCA_002072015.1 Radix auricularia | reverse complement strand
TTCGAATAAATCATTTTGATAGTATCTACAGTATTCGAATAAATCATTTTGATAGTATCTACAGTGTTCGAATAAATCATTTTGATAGTATCTACAGTATTCGAATAAATCATTTTGATAGTATCTACAGTATTCGAATAAAGCATTTTGAGAGTATCTACAGTATTCGAATAAATCATTTTGATAGTATCTACAGTATTCGAATAAATCATTTTGATAGTATCTACAGTGCTCGAATAAATCATTTTGATTGAATGAATCTGTAAGACATAAATGGAAGAAAAATTTTAACGTGAGTTTTCAAGCTTAACTTACGAGCCAGTGGGCAATTAAGTATATATATATACATTAGGGCTATTATCGATTAAAATAAATTTAATCGTTAACTTTTTAAAACATTACCGATTAATTTATCGATAATTTTGTTAAAGCTTAAAATAAAGATGTATGAAGTCATTAAACTGAAAATTTCAAGGAAAGTAATAAAAACAGGCTATTGATTTTTTTTTTATTGAGTTATTTTTAGGACAAAGCAATAAAAATAGGTTAAATAACGTATTAAAGTTTAGGCACTTGGATGAAAATTTCAAATTAATTTTAAAATATAAAAGTAATACAGCTATATAGATATTGTATGATGATAAACAAAAGCATAAAGATCATCTTTTTATCCCAAGTTGTTCAAAAGTCATGAATTTTTTTCTAAGACCTCAAAATCACTTTTTTTCACTATGTTGTCTTCCTTCACATTTTGTGCCACTTTATATATATCAGGGGTGGATTAAGACTGTGGATAGGGCCCCGGACTGTAATGAAACCGGGGCCCTATCCAGCCAGCGTCCCTTAAAATAAAATTATTGTTAACACCTAATATCAGACTGAAGCTAAATATTAGTAAAAAAAAAAATTAATTAACACGAAGAGAAGAAATAACTGTTTGAAGTGTTCGCGGTATGTTACAATTAAGTGTGAAAAGAAAAATTTAACATTCCACTGCTGGAATCAAACCTGACACCGCTTGCATTATAAGCCTATACTCGCCCCACACGGCCAGCGGAGCTTGTCAAAATCGAGAATTTTTTAAAAATATAAACTATAGTTTATACTATGTTCTCTAAGTTTTTCGATTATTAAAACTATCAGGTCTGAATCGCGATCAGTTGAAGAGATAATATTTATGAATTTATTTAATTTATTATATTATCAAGGGTTCGTGCAAACATTTATAAACTTTTATTATAAAATATAAAAAAGTTTGGGGGCCCCAAACCGCCGGGGCCCGTGGCTTTAGCCCGTTCAGCCCCCCCACTTAATCCGCCATATATACACACACACACACACACACACATACACACACACACACACACACACACACACACACACACACACACACATATTTATATATCATAATTGTTATAGTCAGTGACAATTACCCTTCAATTTTCAATTCTATTTTAGTGAGATCAATATTTTAATGGCTATAATTTTAAAATCGATATTAGCGTTAGATATTTTTTAAAATATTTTTTTACCTTATAATATCGTAACAATTTAACTTTGGCACTAAAGATTAAACACCATATTTACTAGATACCTGCAACATGTAAGATACCCAATCTTATTGCTTGATAAAAACAATTGCATTGAATCTCTTATTAAATGAGCAAATACAAATGTATAAGTAAATGTTTTGCCAAATGCCGTCATTAGTTCATATCTTAAAATTAAATTTACAGTATATACTTTATTACATATTATTAAAGTAAAGTTAATGTTTTTAAATGCAGAGAAACTAGAGAAAAAAAAGATTATGGCAGTGCATGTACTTAACAAAAAATACAGGACAGACAGAGAAGAAAGATCAAAAGTTACCGTTAAAAAAGTAGACACGAAAAAAAACCGTTGGTGTTTTACGCTAATACTTTTTCAATCAGCTGTTAAAAGTAGAAGGAGATTTCTTTCTTTGTTACTACACTAAAAAACGTTGCTGTAATCGACTGATGTTCTTCCTTCCAGCTGTTGACACTAGAACCAGAGCACTATCCCTACAACGACGGCCTGGAGAAGAAAGAGTACGGGGTCATCCTGTACCACTGGAACGGTCACCTGTACAGCTTCGCCCCGACCCACGACTTTGGCTCCATCCCACCCAGTCAGTCCAAGAGCTTCCGCATCTACACCACGTGCTGCAACCTGGGCGTCACCGACACTTTCCCCAACTGGTAAACGATCTTCTCTGGTGTCACCGACACTTTCCCCAACTGGTAAACGATCTTCTCTTGTGTCATCAACACTTTCCCCAACTGGTAAACGATCTTCTCTGGTGTCACCGACACTTTCCCCAACTGGTAAACGATCTTCTCTGGTGTCACCGACACTTTCCCCAACTGGTAAACGATCTTCTCTTGTGTCATCAACACTTTCTCTAACTGTTAAACGATATTTTCTGGTGTCATCAACACTTTCCCCAACTGGTAAACGATCTTCTCTGGTGTCACCGTTTCCCCAACTGGTAAACGATCTTCTCTGGTGTCACCGACACTTTCCCCAACTGGTAAACGATCTTCTCTGGTGTCACCGACACTTTCCCCAAGTGGTAAACGATCTTCTCTGGTGTCACCGACACTTTCCACCACTGGTAAACGATCTTCTCTTCTGTCATCTACACTTTCCCCAACTGGTAAATGATCCACCCAAGCTCTTCCCCCTGTAAAAAGAGTTATTGTTTAAAGCCTTAAAAGAAATTATTATTCATGCACGCGGGTGGCCAAATTTTAATGCTGAATGAAAAAACGCATTTTTAAAAAAAATTCAAGAAAGTTTTTCAGTGTATAATTGTTTGCACTTCCATGTAAATTTTTTTTTTTGCATTAACATCAAATCCTTTTGTATAAAGTCATTGTCTTAATACCTTTACCTTTCTTTTGTTTTAGTCTTTGTCTGAATACCCTTACCTATCATTTGTTGAAAGTCTTAGCCTGAATACCTTTACCTATCTATTGTTGAAAGTCTTAGTCTGAATACCTTTACCCATCTTTTGCTTTAAGTTGTAGTATGAACACCTTAACCTATCATTCTGCGACAGGTACATCGTGTTTCCAGGGTTTAAACCCCGGATCATTGCAAGCACCGCTGGGGATCCTTTCAAATTCGCCTACCGCATCCACTCCCCGAGTACATGGAGAAAACACAATGACGAGAAGGTCAACCCGCCCACGCCAGAGGACAGATTTCATTCGTTTTCTGTTGATGACCTGGGACGAGCCCCAATCCCTGTGATACCCACGTAAGTTTAATCTTCTCTGTTATTTTTGTAATCTCATATCGTGCATAAAAAACAGTACCAGCTGCAAAGGCAGCACTGCACACCAGAGGCATCACTTGAGTTGATGTCCCCCCCCTCACTACCTATCCCACCCACCATCTCTGAGTCTGCCCGTGCCAAATACCGGGAATATGCAGAATTTTACATATTAGTGTTACCGTGTCAACCCTTGTAATGGTATCACCTGGGTGCGGTCTGCACTAACCCCCCCCCCCTAGAGATTCATCTGCCGCATATTATGAATAATATTATTATTTCTAAAGAAACAACTTGATAGATCACCTGTCAAGTTTTATCAATGTCAGGGTAACCTCTTGTTTTTTGTTCACCCGTGTATGAAGCGTTGCATGGAGAATGAAAATTTCTATATCGCACTTTAAAAAAAAATGTGATATGCAAATCAAATTGTAATGCATAGCAGTTGACGAGTGTGAAAGAAGTGGTAACCTTCTGTTTTGAAATCTATTGATTTGTAAATCCCTTATATTTACTTCGCCGCGGGTGTTGCAAAATAAATCCTCCCCCCATACAGAGTCTCCCCGTCCCCTCCCCCCGGAGATTCCATTTTAAAACCAATCCTCCGGAGGATAAAATTTTTTACTCCCAATTAAAATAAATCCTCCCCTACCCTGTAAAATAATGTCTCCCCCAAAATAAATCCGCCCCCATTACACTTTCGATTTTTTAAAAAAAAGAGATCATTCAAAAAAGAAGAATACAGAATACTTACTTTTGTATTGCTGTAATATTCACAATTGTTTGCTGTAATACTATTTATGCTAGTGGCGTAGATATACAGAGATACCGTTTGACATCTCTCAGGGGCGTTACATAATTTGAAAAATTGCATAATTACCTGATTTTTTCTCACTGTACAAATTGACGCACTGGGAGTTTTTGGTGTATAAGGGCGGTTGTTTCGTTTTATAAAGGAAGGACATCATTTGTTAAAGTCGGGGAAATGGAGCGGGGTGTCCCAATTAAGTAAGGACACGGGGGGGGGACATAAATCAGAGTACGCAACTGGCCTGTTTAACCTGTAGCCCGATTATAAAGTGTTTTTTTAACTCTGTAAAAGCAGTGTGTTGTGAGAAGCAGAGGCGAGGCGTCTATAGGGGTGATGCTGGTAGCGCTAACCGCACTATGTGACACTATAACTGGTACATTCCTGTTATTGGAAATCGGAGGAGTTTTATTGATTTATTCGTGATGGGGGACATCTTGAGCTTATCGCAGAGGGTCACGCAAAACTTATTTACCTCTGCGAGACAGCTTCGCTAATTATATATATATATATANTATATATACATACATACATATATAATTAGTTATTCCTTCAATAACTTTACCGAGACGTTTTTTCACTCACTATCAAACTATCAAATTAAGGGGAGGATTTATTTTAACAGCGGAGGAGACTTCATTTTAAAACAATTTCTCCGGGGTGATTTTGTTTTAAAATAAACTTTCTGGGGGAGACTTTATTTCGTGACACCGGCTCTGTCTTGGTCCGTCCATCGGGCGGAATAATAAAGGTAAAAAATGACCAACTTTCCTTGATGCCATCGAGCAGAAATTTTGCACAAACATTTGTGTCACCTAACAATGCATTGTATCAAGATTTCAGATCGATAGAATCCACACCCCCATCCCTACCCTTCCCCCTTTTTACACCAATAGTGTCAGTCACGTTCAGTCTGTAAACGTTTGTCGCATAGTGCATATTATTTTGAATATTATCAATACTTTTAGTTCTGTCTCATATAGAAGGGATTTATAGTCAAATACTTTGTTTTTACGGTTTGTTTTTACTATTCTATTTCCTCTACCCGACTGTCCAGTCCGTTGATAATCTCAACATACAAGCCCCTGTCCACTATCAACGTTCGCCAGGTGCCATGGGTGGTGGTCACTGACAAACTCCTGTGGGATGAAGGAAACATGCTGTCAGGTAGGCAGGGCATTCAAAGTGGTTGGAAGAGCGCTAGTAAAGCACTGGTGTCTCAGTTTTATTTAGAACATTCCATAAAAACACTCTCTGAGCCTATGCTTTTATAACATTCTGTTTATGCATAATTCTAGCCATTGCTTCTTCGACACACCTCCAAAGCAATTGATCCTTTAACATACACTACAACCCGTTGTTTCTTCAAAATTCTCTCCTGGCCATTGTGTTTCTCTCACGTGCTATCTGTACCTTATTTCTCTTACATACATACAACATTGTTCATCCAATATCCACTCCAAGGCATTTTTTCTATTACTCTTCAAACTATTATTTTTTCACCATAACTTCTAAGATATTAATTTTTAACTTAACTCTAAATAATATTTTTTACACCATTGTTGCTTCTTTGGTTTTTTGTTTACAAACTCTCTCAAAACATAATTTTGGAACAAACACTTTCACTATCAATGTTTTCACATGCAACTCATTTTTTAAATTTTGATATCCTTATGTAATCCACTTGATGCTATTCAACAAAACTAAAGTGTTTTATCAATTTTGTCAGCCTATTGTCTCTATATGGTTGTTTTTCTATTACTATTAGAAATCTGGAATTTGCACCACTTGAAAGATATTCCTAGTGATCATTTTATCAGATTTATTGAAGAAGACCTCACAGTACAGTTCAAAGGTCATGCAGTTATTATGGAAGAATGTAAGTATCATCAACCGTGATCGTCTCTTAGACAGAATGACAGATATTTCATTGTGTGAGTGTGTGTGTGTTTGATTGTATTAGGCAGAGAGGGAGGGACAGAGAGGGGGAGGGGGAGGATTATATAGTTGAGTTTGATTGTATTAGGCAGAGAGGGAGGGGCAGAGAGAGGGAGGGGGAGGATTATATAGTTGTATATTTCAGAGGTGTCAGTGAGTATGGTGTCATCTGGGGTGGTAGCTCATGGTGTCATCCACTCGTGACTTAACCCATAAAACTCCTCCGAGATTTTTCCAGTGCTAAATAACACGAACATAAGAATTTTACATTTTGGTGTCACCCCCTTCATGGTGTCATCCGAGGTGGCCCGCCCATACTGCACCTCAAGTGACGCCACTGGTGTTATTCCATCTGATGTAAATTTAGGATAGATGTTTAACAGCTCATAACATTTCGGAAATACAGGGTTATTGACACCAGATATTTTATAGGAAGGATATGCAATCATTGAGATAAAACGAGTAATACTCCTAGTTAATGAGAAATAACGTAAGACAATTAACTTTGGACTTCCTAACCCAAGTCATTAACTCGATTTTTTATAAAAGTATTTCTTGACATGAATATCTTGCTCCTCACCTAAGGACTTCTTTGATTTACCATCATTTCTTGTGAAAACAGAACAAATGTAGCCACTGTGACGGTTGCAGCTTTAAAAATTCATTTTGAACATCTCTCCCCCAGCTTACTATCTGTCCGTTAACCCAGCAGCCAAAACAATCATCATCAAAGCTTCAGGGAAGGCAGGGGGATTCAATGGCATGCAAACTCTGATAAGTCTGGCTGATAAAGATGGAAATGTGAGTTGGTATCATCACTCGAAACAAAAACAATCAGCTCAATCATTTATATCTCTCATCTACCCTAATAAATTTAAATGTGTATCTTAAAGTCATGGTCATTTCTTGTGTATAATTTTATAGCAGCTGTGTATCAATTTTAGTGTCCCAAGAAAAGTTTATACTCTCCCAGACGTTAACAAGTTTGTGTTCCTCAAATCTTGAACAAAGAAATATTTATGGCCGCCTTACAATTAATATATTAGCCAAAAGCAGAAGAAATAAGTTATAAACCAGTCTTTATAGAGAATCGCTGTGTGAGGGTGTCAGATTGTGATAATTTCTTACAAGAAAAGACTCTTGCTTTAGTTAACCATCTAAATTCCCAATTTTAAATTAACTATCTGTATTCAGAATTTTAGGTAAAATCACATTTTCTTTAGCTAGCAATCTAGTTGTTAGTGTTAGTGTTTAATAATTCTAAGTCAGTATTCTATGTTCAACATCTAAACAATTTTCTGTCTTTAAGGTTACCACTCAACATCATTAGCCGAAGTTAACCATCATAAGCTTAAGTTAGCCATCATTAGCCTAAGTTAGCCATCAGTGACATGGGTTGTACTGCTAAATCAAAGATATGAGATATGAGGCAAAGTCCAAAGTCTAACTTAAAACCATTCAAATATTTAAACCAACTTATATTGATAAAAGCGGGCGCTGTGGTCTAAGTTGTAGCGAGCTGGACTACCGAACCGCAGCAAGAACCCGTGACGCGGGTTCGAAACCACGGATCTGGCAAGGCCCCCCCCGGGGCATTGTGCTAGCCACACAATCCCATGCTCGTTAGTGGTCAATGAAACTTGTGAACGCTACTTCACTTGATCCCATGGACTTTCATGGTCTGTAAGGGAAAAAAAATATTGATAAAAAATAAATGCAGCATACTGACAGATACAGGTTTTAAATTTCTTTGAATGTAAACATACCACTTACCTTTCACATATCACCTGTTTATTTC
The DNA here is from genome assembly GCA_002072015.1 of Radix auricularia. Classification (NCBI taxonomy): domain Eukaryota; kingdom Metazoa; phylum Mollusca; class Gastropoda; family Lymnaeidae; genus Radix; species Radix auricularia. Next base: position 80,879 of record MUZC01000715.1, on the reverse strand, counting down.
TATCACTTTCAACTGGACAAAACAAAAATATAGCGAAATGTAAACTGCTTGTGAACTTGGATTGACCACATTTTAAATGCTACACATCTGAGCCTCAACATATGGAATGGAATATTATGTTTGTTGTTTCTACTAAGACTAGTTTAGATAGCTCCAAAATGAAATAGATCCTAATTCTCTAAACTATATATAAATCAACCTGCTAGCTTTTGAATGAAATGTTCCATTTGTTATTAGTATTTCTACAATCACTGAGACTTGTTTTGATTGGTCGAAAATGTAAATCTGCTACTTCTGTTAATTGTGGCGTAGTCAAGCTGCTTGATTTCAACTAAATTTTGTTGTTGTACTACCAGATTCCTGAGACAATTATACTGGATAGCCCCAGGTTCAGGTACAGAGGGTTTATGCTGGACATAGCAAGAAATTTTCAAGACAAGAAAGCCATAAAAAGGTTTGTCCAACTGGGAAAATCAAATCACAGGTTAAGGCAACAAAGAATAAAATTCATCACATCAATATGTTTAAAATAAAGGAAGAGGTTAACAATAGATAGAAACATTGAATTAATAATAAATTGACAATTCATATAGCGCTGTACCCAGTGGCGTCACTAGGGGGTTGTGGTGGGGTGGGCCGCCCCGGGTGATACCAACATGGGGGTGACACCAGAATGTAAAATTCTATATGTACCCGTTATTTGGCACTGGAAAACTTGGAGGATTTCTATGGGTTAAATCGTGAAGGGGTGACAAGATGGGCTACCTCCCCGAGTGACACCAACCCTAGTGACGCCTCTGGCTGTACCCCATAAGCTACGATTATCACTTGGAGAAATGTTGTTTAATTAGTTTTAAAAGTAAAGTTTGGAGAGATTATTATAAGTGCTTTAAATAAAAGTTTCCCATTCATCCGAGTGCATTTCAGTTTTATTGCCCTAAATTTAGACTGTTTAAGATAAAAAATAAGATCACTTGATAGTTTTTTGAGAAATGAAACCACCTGATTTATCTCTGCATTTCAACAGAGCATCAAATGGCCTTGACCTATTTATTAATTTAGTTGTTAATCTCCCAGTTTTAATTCCCATGTCACCTTGTCCATATGAATGCAGGTATCTTGACCTGATGGCCATGTATAAACTTAACAAGTTTCACCTCCACCTGACAGATGATGAGGGTTGGCGGTTGGAGATTCCTGGCCTGGAGGACCTAACCAAGGTGATCAGGCACGGTTATCAAAATATAAAACTATTTAAAAATTGTATTTCTTTATCATCAAAACTCGAGGGACTTTATTTATAGCTTTATACTTTATACCCACTGGTATAACAGGCCTAGAAATGTATAGTTCTTGCTTTGACTAATTCTGAATCTCTCAAGTATGACATTGTTGGAGATATCGATTTAAGTTATGTGCTACCAAAATTTAAATTTCAAGAACACTTTTATTAGTCATATGTATAATGCGGCAGTGTATGTTGAGCCACGAGAGACTTCATGTACTAAACTATTTATGACAGATTGGTGCTCAGCGTTGCCATGACCTGACCGAAAAAAAGTGTGTCATACCAGCCCTTGGCTCAGGGCCACATCATAAAAATTTTGGCTCTGGATATTTGACACAAGAGGATTACAGGTAAGATGAGGAAAACGATATTCATTATTAGTCACACTGCTCACTTTTCAATATGTTTATTAATTTGTTCAGCGATAAATAAACAAAGACATTAAACATTTGAATCAGACAAAAGAAAAAGAATTGTTTAATACTTGTCAGTAAAGTTTCTGTCTTCCAATATATCAGAGAAATTCTGCGCTATGCTAAAGCCAGGCACATCGAAGTGATTCCTGAGATTGATCTCCCAGGACACGCCCACGCTGCCATCAAGGCAATGGAAGCAAGGTTCATGAAGTATTACAAGTCAAACATGACGGAAGCCACAAAGTGAGTTCTAGTTTGTGCAATGCAAGTTTCTGTGGATTTTTTTTTTTTTTAGATTTGTGTCAAGAATGTAATTTCAGTGCTCATAGTTACATTAATTATCTCTCAAAATGACATTGTCAAATTTCTTTAAGTTTATATATTAATACGTAGCCCAAGAATTTAGATGATAAATGCAGAGACCAAAAAAATTAACCAAAATTTTTTCTGAATATAACTTTTCTTTTGCCAGAAATGTGGCTTCTTTCCTAAACATTCAGCCCCAGGAGATTTAGCTCAGGAAAAAATGTTTTTTTTAATGTATAACTTCTCAAGAAGCTTTAAATAATTGTCAATTTGTTTCATGAAATTAACTTGCAATTAAAAACTTTTTTTCCCAGGTATTTATTGTCTGACCTTAAAGACCGATCTATCTACAAGTCTGTCCAAGGCTACAAGGATGGTGTGGTGAACCCTTGTTTGCAATCAACATATACATTTATACGCAAAGTTATGGAAACTATTTATAACCTGCACCATGACATTCAAACCTTGAAGGTATTGTCATTCTTATTGCCTAAGATATTTTTTAAGTTAATTGATGATTTGAGGGCTTTGTAACCCACACAATGTGCCACCCCCCCTGTATGTGTCCTTGATGATTAACTGTTGAGTTCCCAGCTAAAATTTCTATTTGCACTCAAATAAAAAAAATTTAAAACTTTATTTGTACAGCTTTTATTCTAACTGAGGTAATAAATTTGAGGTAACAAGGGCAATTATCTCATTTAATTTTTTTTTTTAACATATATTACACTAAAAAAAGGAAAAATATTATACAATGAATCTTTACCAGGATCAAATGATTTTTTTAAAAGATCAAATGGTTACATAATCATTTTGATATAGTCATGACATAACAAAGATTTAGAAACTGCTATAAAATGGTACATATGATATCCAGGGTTGCCAACTGTCAGTAAATTTACAGACAGTCCATAAAGATTGGTCGTAAAATTGTCTGTCCGTAAAATTCTGTCAAAAACAAAGAGTACAGATTTCCAGTACTTTTACTGTTTCCACAAAAAATGTTGGCGCTTCCACATGGAACAGCAGAAGTAGAACGCGTTTTTTCTGCTGTTAGTTTATTGAAATTCAACATGAGTAAAAAATTGTCTACTCCAATGTTGGAAAGTTCACTTACTGTGAGAAATGGACCTTAAAATTACTCCTTCAATGATCAACAGTGTAAATGTATGATCATAAGCAGGAGGATTCAAACACTGTCACTGATGATGAACGTCATACAATAAACTAACATTATAAAATATGAGCATGGTAACAGAGTCTGGCTCATTTGGATACTTTACTTTTTTTTTGCTACAATGCTTGGAGTACACTTCATATTTGTTCGTTTTAAGGTCAATACTTTATGTTAAATGTGTCCGTAACAAAAATAATTTTTGTCATAAATTTTGTTGAGAGTTCTTACATTTGTCAGTAAATGTTATTTTATTGAGTTGGCAACCCTGATGAAATCTATAATTTTTTGAAACACTAAAAGGTTAATACTTCTCTGCCATTAAATCTGGATAATATTGCAGGGTTCTACTAATGTGACATTTTCTTATATCATCTTTTCAACATCAATAAAGAGTTATATTAAATTTATTATCCAATGTGACTATTAAAAAATCATTACATTGAAAGTAAAGAATGTTGTGCAAAATGATTTAGCATACAAACTATTTGCTTTTCTAGGCAATCCATCTGATATATTAATATTTTATCCATGTAGATATTTCATTTTGGCGGAGATGAGGTACCAAAAAATACATGGACCCAGTCCCCCATCTGCAGAGGCCTGAATATTACTAGTTTCATAGATAAAAGAAAAATCATCAAAGAGATTTTTATCACACAAGTCTCTGATATGGCAGCTGAATTTAACATTGACGTAGGTGCCTGGGAGGATGGGGTTATGAACGACAATGAGAAGTCCATGAACAAGGATCTTTTTCCTAGGTAAACTACAACAAATGACAGTTTTTGGCAATTAAAAAAACTGTGCTATTAAATTTTATTGCTTAAACATTTGGTTAATTTTATTTCATATTGTTATTACAGTTAGAATCTATTGTTCAATTTTTCTTCTCAAATGCCAAATAATATCTTTCATCATTAGATTTATTATTTTATTTTTAAACAAGAAATTATCTTTTTTTTATAAAATATTTATTATTGATTTTAGTCATGCAAGAATCAAATTTTGAAAAGTAGGATGTTAATATCAGTCTATTATAAAAACAGCTGTCCAAGAGTCTATTTCTATTTTAGAATGTTGCACATGAATGTCAAATTTTAAACAATTCCAATTCAGAAATGTCTATGCTTATGCTTGGAACAACTTATGGCAACTAAGACAAACAAAACGAGCTTATGTACTTGCAAATAGTGGATATAAGGTAACTAGAGCCATAAATTATTCTGAGCAAAACCCCATCCATTTGGTTTTTGTATTTAGTTTATTTTGATACAACTGGATTTATTGAAAGCGTTAAAATTTTTATTAATTTTAAAAAGTGTCCTTAAAACTTCTACTGAACAATAAAGTCACTGTTTTCGGACCAGTTTATATAAATAAATTTTGTATATCATCCATGTGAGGTGTAATTGGTGAGAAACAAAATTAACCCAAGTTCATAAGATTTGTACAAAATTTTATTTGAAAATAACAGGTTGTTCTCACCCCAGCCACCAACACCTACTTTGATCACCCTTATGAGCCAGACCCAAATGAGCCAGGTCTGATATGGGCCCGCAGGTACCTGCAATGCAAGGAGATATTTGGAATCATACCAACCAACTTATACATCAGCTCCGACACTACAGGAGGCGGCGCCCCATCCGATATGTGTGATGATGCCAGTGCTTGCCCAAAGCTAACTAAGAAAGATAATTTAGTAGGTAAGATATCTAGTATTCAGGATACCTATTTGCCTTGACAGCATTTATCATCAGCTAAGTGTGGGGCTTAAAAACTATATAGGCAAACTGTTTCATTTGAGTTTACCAACTATTTGCAATGTTTTCATTGTAACTTTTAAAAGTAGAGATATGCAATTTTTTTAAAGAGTATACTTTATATATAATATACTTTTTAGAACTGAAGTTTATTTTGTGTAAAGCAAACACAATGCTTTGCTTTTCCCTAAAATATAGTCCATGCAGTTTAAATGGCGTAGACTTTCCAGTTATTTTTTTTTAATGAGCTTTATAATTAATTTTTTACAAAATAAATAGTTTATGTTTGAAATTGTACATTAATGTTTTCATCTTCTCCAGTACATTATTTTACATATGATTAGAAATAATTATAACAATTTTGTTAACAAGACAGGTATGTAACAAAATCATGAAAAATATTTTTAAAATGTATCTGCATGTTTTTGCTTTTTTGTTAGGTATTGAGGCTGTACTCTTTGGTGAACTTTTGCGCAGTCAGAACATCACAGACTACATGATTCTACCACGATTACTGGCTTTAGCAGAAAGAGCTTGGCATGAAGGTAATTTTTTATTTATAATTAAGTTTAAATTCAATATTTCAGGTACAATTGGAAAAATACTATTTAAATGAGAAATAAAAATAGGTATTGTAATAATGTGTACATTTGGTTTAGTTTTTTTTTTTTTTAATAAACATTGGATTAGTTGTTTTTTTTGTTGGTTTTTTTGTTTTTTTGACAATCACAAAATTATAGTCTTTAAATTATAAATTTAAAGCAAAACATAAAATATCTGTAACTTACAGATCTGCCCTCTAATCTCTGATTACTAATTTCAAAAATCTTAACAGCTCCCTGGGAAAATGAAAAGAATAAAGAAGCGAGAATGAAAGCTATGAATGCTGACTGGACTGATTTTGCCAATAGTGTTGGGTACAGAGAATTTGCCAGATTGGATCATCTTGGTTTTAATTACAGAATACCACCACCAGGAGCTATGTAAGTGTTCAGAATTGTTTCAAACCCATTATGTTGAAAATTTGTCTTAGTTACTCTAAGTAAATGTTGGATTTTGAAGGTTTTTAAAATAGTTTCTCATTTGGATGGTTCCTTTTAATTGAGGTGTCAAGTTTTTCATTTTCTGACTCAAAAATTAAAAGATTCTTAACATATAAATGTAGTTCATACTACATAGAAATAAAATGCATGTCATTTATTTAACAGTTACACTACTGACAACGGCAGTATGCATTAGAAATTTTAAAAATTAAAAACTCCTTGTAACTTGAATAAAAATCTCAACATTACAACAAATTATTTCTTTAGAATTGTGAACAGCACCCTAAGGACAGCTTTGGGTTACCCTGGCCTGGTCATAGAAATGTCAAGAGATGGTGGACAAACCTGGTCTACTGTGTGGTCAGGTGTAACTAAAATTGATATAAATGAAGACATCAGACTTCGAACAAAGTGAGTGTTTTTTTTTTTTTTTGGGGGGGGGGGGTTTTAGGTCATATGAAAGAGAGGTAACTAGTCAGGGGTGGCCACCAACATGGTTCCAAGTATTTTAGAATAGCCAATCAGATGTTTATATGAGTGTTTTAAGAAACTTTTATTCCAAATGTCTGGTGGTCCTAATTATATTAGATATGTTCAATAATTTATTAATAGCTCTTGTAAGTGTATTGTAAAAGCAGACAAATCCTTATTAGACTCCAATTTACATTAAATTTATAGAAAGTGGTTAATTTCATGTCAATTATGAAAGTAAACTTTTTTTCAACATGACGTGTCTAAACTTTGTGCATTTAGCCATTTCATATTTAGACAAATTATGAATATCATTCATTAATTTAAAAATTAGTAGATTTTAATCTATCATAAATTTAACTTGAGTCTAGACAGGTTAGTACTTCATTTTTAGTTTGCTATTTCACAGATTTAAATGTTAATATTTACAAACTTTTAAAGTATTGAATAGTTTTTGTAACAAAATAGCCCCCTTTGCACATTGTATAATGTAAGTTAATTTATTAATTCCATCAAATATTTACTATCATTTAACTCTTTAATTTAACTTTTTATAGGCCAAAAAATCTTTAGTTTTTCTTCAGAATGAAATTATAATATAATGCAATTGCATGCATTTCTTCTTATCAGGGCACCAACTGTGAAAAGATACAGTCGAGTTGTAAGTGTTAGTAATCGCATTGGTGTGCAATTAGATTAAAAAGACTGCATAAATAAGAAAAGAAAGTTGTAATTTTACTGCATTTAATCAAATGCTATGGATCTTGCAAAGTGTATGATCTTTAACATGAATATATTTAGGACTGTTTAAAATATTTAGCAATACGAAAAATCAATCAAACATGTGATAAATGAAATCCCACTTTTGTGATGCTATTTTCCACCCATTTTGACATATTTTCCAATTTTACTGTACAAATAATGTGATATAAATCATTTCTAATGCACATAAACGGGTTACTTATAAAAGTATTGGTGTTCTATGCCAGCATTTCCCAACCTGTGGGTCGTGACCCCTAAGGGGGTCATAATGGGTTTTCTGGGGGTCTCCAACTGTGGATTAAAAGAATATCCACTTTAATGCAAATGTGCTCTATTTAATAAAAAATTTATTGAAAATTACATTTTTATTTCTTGGGGTTCTCAGGTCACATGGTTTTCATAAAAAGGGGTCACCACACAAAAAAGGTTGGGAACCACTGTTCTATACAATATGTTTTTAATCTTTTTAAAAAACTTTTACTGTGTTTGTCATGATTTTAGAGGGAAAAGAATAAATATTACAAGAACCTTTTAAAATTAACCTATTTGATCAAATTATGAATTAACAATTCATTTTGAGAATATAATATTTATAGACTTAAAATGACCAGTATTAAAAAGGTGTTCTATATAATTTTTTTTTAATCGATGGCACTCTTACACCAAAGAGTGTCAGAAATATTAAACCATGGGAAAAAAAACTTTTTTATTGGTGATGCTGCGTGTCTCACAGCACTAAATCCACATTCCACTTTGCTATAGTCTACATAGATTTTAGGAAGTCTGGGGAATGAGTGTGTTGGGGGCCATGTTTTATAATATAACATTTTTTTTCGTTTCATCCTTGTTTCTTTTACTCTGGTTGGTTGCCTGTGGGCGGTGACCCGTGAAATCATCAAACGTTATGGATTTTCATCACCTTGTTAGTCAAGTGTTTTTTTTTCAGTTTATATTTTATAAATAGGAAATTTAATTTATTAACTTTATTGTTGCATATCAAATTTCAGGGCTAATGTATCAAAAACAAAACAAATCTTCCATTTTGTCCTTTCAACTGATTATTTAAAAAGAATTATAATGTGGGTAAAAATATTTCAATATTTTTCTGACTTTAAATTTTCCTTTAATGTGAAACTAATTGAATGAATGATGAATGTGTATATAACCCTTAGTCTTTCTTTAAGAGAAATTATAGATGGATAGATTATATATACATATATATTATGTATGTATGGATACATATATAGTTTTTTTCCAAGTCTTCACTGTTACCTTTTACTAATCGCTAGTTATAAAAACATAGTTCTCATGAGATGGTTTTGTTACTGTCTATATTGAAATATGTTGTGTATTTTATTTTGTGTTTAAGTCAAGGGTTCATATTTTAATTAAATTGAAGATCTGGAAGGATTCCTCTACCATAAAAGAGTAATTTTGTTTGTGTTGAACTCAAGAATGTGCAGAGTAGCATATTATGTACATTTAAATATATTTGTAAATAATTCTAGCTTTTTCAAACAATATATGTATTGAAAATATTGATTCACTTTTTTTTCCTTTAAAAAAAGCTATTAAAGCTGTAGAATTGCAAACATGGTGATCCTTTAAAGTCTACTTAATTACATGAGCATTCTACATATTTTGACAACTAACAAATTTTGCATTTTCAATATAGACTACTATTTAGATCTAGATCTTAATTCCTAAAATAAGTTTGTGAAAACTGAGGAAACAAAATATTCTTATAACACCCATTGCAGAATTTGCACACATAGTCTATTTTTAGATTTAGTTTTACGACAACTATTTTTATCCTCAAGAAAGAATTTAAACTATTGTGTTAGTAGCTGTTGGATCATTTAGAATTATGTGATAAAAATGCTCTTTGAAAGAGGAATGTTTACTTTTGTTTAAAGGGGATGTTCTACTGAAATGTTGAGTCTATCATTTTTATTTACAAAAGAAATGGCTGTGAGCATTTTTTTTTTTCACACCATTAATAATGATGATTTAAAACTGAATTTGTTCTTAAATAATTATTGATCATTTATAGGCCTTTGAAGTTTGGACAGCTATTGATTTTTTCAGGTGTTTTAAAATATTTTAATTGTGAGGTTCGTTGCATAAAACTAAACAATACTCCACTTACATGACAATGAAGTATCATTGGGTAAAAATAATATGATTTAAATGATCATACAAAATTATATATTGGATCTATTGGGCTATTTGTCAAATGATTTTACCTATAATAACAGATTTCATTTCTTTTTATCGTTGACAGTGTAGCTTTGTTTACAAGGTAGCAATTAACAATATGATACGTTATATGTGTTGTATGAATGGATCTCTGTATGTTTTGCCTTTGGGGCCGTCCATAAAGTACGTCAAGCTCCAGAGGGGGAGGGGGTGTAAGAAAGTGTGATATGGGGTAGGGGGTGTGTGGCCATGTGTTACGTCAGTGTTTTATATTATATTTTAATTATTTTGTTAATTAAAAAAAAACAACAAGATTTTTGTTCGAGAATGTGACGTATGTTGTGTGTGTGTGGGGGGGGGGGGGCC
>MUZC01000715.1:50813-71054 GCA_002072015.1 Radix auricularia | reverse complement strand
TCCGAGATTTGTGACAGAGGGGAGGTGGGGATTTTAAAATGGTCAAAAATAGCGTGACATATTTTATGGACGGCCCTTTCCTCAATGTATTAAGAGTACTTGGGCTAGCCTAGCCAAGGTATTATTTCAAATATTTTATGTAAAGTCTACTTAAAATAAGTGAAGGACTTTTGTATTTTTGTTCTGTTGATTAATGATTAAAATTGATAATGACACAATGTCTTTATTTACTTAAGTAACTTCTAAGAAGTTGAATTTTTTCAGTTTTTTCCCTTTTCTTGTTAATTGCTTTGTTGAATTTGAATTGACGGATGGATGTCCGTATATGTGGTAACCTGCCAGTCAATGTCCCCTTTAAGCTTTGCGGCTGTGCGACCAACGCCGCGCAGGAGTTTTGAATTACCGTGTAGCAAATTTTGTAAATTATTGCACAAAAAATGGATGCTGGGCAACTTTACACGCGCGTTTTTTTATTTTTTCTTTGCACTCGAACCTTAGAGGGACATTGGTGGCAGTAGCTGCAGAGTCTAGATTGTGTGCCTTTGTTTGATCTTTATTTTGTGGGAATAATAATGCATTCATAAATTGGTGGGCATTTTGATGTTCGAGATTTGTTTTCTATTAAAATGCTTCAAGACCTCAGCATCCATCACACCTGTCAGCTGCAATTACACACGTCATTAGCCAAACCTTAACACACATATTCAATTTCTTTTAGGCCTAAAATTGTATTTCCATTTAAATTTTTAAATTTCTAAATAAGTAAATCAACCATCTTTTTTTAAAAAAAAAGTTGAAAAAAAAAATTTAAAAACAATATAATTAAAAATAAGCAGCAAATTTTTTTAAAAGTCAAAATAAAAAATAATTTTCCCAAATTACTTGAGATTCAATTAAGGGATGAATAGTTGTTTTTCAAGGTTTTGATAGTTTGTTTTTTTTAATCTGCCTTCGGCATCATTACATCATTACATCATTACACCGCTGATACCTTTTTTAAAACTACAAAGTGCTCATGTGAGGTTTTTCAAAAACTATTTTTTCTATTTTTCATAGATAGTTGTGAGTGTTGTGTGTAGTGGGACAAACTGTGTAACTCATTTCAATGTTTGCCAACGTCTGCATTATATGCAGAGTTTGTTTTTATGAAAAATATTTGTTGCGGGATTTTCATTAAAAAATAAATTTGGCTCGACACTTACGCTTTCATTTTTTCTTTTAAAATTTGGGTATTGTTTTCATTCAATAGATTTCTTCTAAAACCCATTCTCAATCCCTCCTTCCCTCACACTCTCTCTCTCTCTCTCACTCTCTCACTCTCTCTCTATCTCTCTCTCCCCTCTCTCCCTCACTATCTCCCCCCTCTCTCTCCCTCTCTCTCTCTCTCTCTCTCTCTCACTCTCTTATTTAACGATTATATTTTAGCTATTTAATAGATCCTCGTGTTACAAACATTAACTGAATATAATTGTCAATACGAAACTACTTATCAATACAAAGTGATGACCACAAATCTGTGGGTTTTATAAGGGCTGATTTCGGAACACAGAGAACTCTGTATTGATTTGAAAACGAGTTGACTTTCCTTAAATGGTGTGTAACTTTCAGGTGGGCGGGGGGGGGGTGGCTTTAAGCGGATCTACTGTTTCATTAGGTTTAAATAATCGGAACGTCCCTAGTTGGAAATTAATTGAAATAACAAATGGTAATAGGTCTGCATGTTATTATTCTTAACTGAAATGATTTTTACATATTTTCAAGTGGAGTTTTTAAATGAACTAATAAAAACAAATACGTTGAAAGGGGGAAAAAGGTTTTAACAAATAATGTCCGTTATATTTATTTTAATACATTTTCAGTGTTAATTGGTTAGAATGTTCGATTTTGCAGTAATTAACTTTTTCATGGCAGTTTGCAGGCATCTGAAAGAAAAGAAGTTACAAATTCAATTGATACGAACTTAGCATTAAATGCCGCTAAAATATAACGATACCGATCTTTATTGTGTATTCATCCACACTGAGTAATCATAGCCAATGAAGACTGAAAGGGGAGGCAATAGAAATGTAAATAAATAGCGTGTCAAAAACTAAACTTGTAAACGGTTAATTCTATACAAGCCAGTCTGCAATTGACAATGAGTTTTCTGTTTTTATTTGGGGATTTTTTTGTTAACCCTGAATATTGGCCTAGTGTTTTAAGATTAGGTTATTAAAACACTTAATCCATTCTAGGTGAATCATCAAATCAGTTGCCAAGTGGCATCGAAAACAAAGTAAGCTTTTATATTTTACCACCATTTGTCAATTTTTATTTGCTTCTTAATTTTTCTTTTTTTTTAAATTTCTCACCACAATTTGTCACCGGAAAAGGAAATTTTTGAACATGTAAAACTCCACAACAAACTTTGTGAAAAAATAAATATCAGAATTCTTTCCTGTGTGTGGCCGCAAAAGGGAAAAGAGTGTGGGGGCGGGGTACAAAATAAGGCCTGGACTATTCTGAGAAGTAGACGACGTTTGCTCATTTCGTAACATCGTTTTTTATTCTGAATATTCTTATGGCTCTGTATTAAGGTCACAATCCTGATAAATGAAAGTATTGTAACATTTCATCGAAAACTGTATAACTTACTTATTAAAAACTAAAGTTACTGCACGCTTGCACTACAGCCAATGTAACAAAATTAATGACAGAAACCACACACACAAAATATTGTTAGAATCATTTTTTTCCTCATGTTAAAAGATAGTTCGGAAAAGAGTTTTATTTACATTGTATATGCTTATTGACAGGGCCTTCCTTAGGCCACTGTACCCACGCGGCCGCAGTGGGCCCCGCACTTAATTTTTTATTACAAAATCTAAATTTCACTTAATATCCTTATCCCTAACCTGACTGGGCCGTGAGCAATCCGTTTCGCATGGAGCTCCCCAATTGCTAAGGCCGGCCCTATTTACTTACGAACCATTATTTATTTATTATAAATTATCTACATTATTTTTTTCATCTGTCGGGGGTTCCTTTTAATCTTTCAACTTACCTGGAATTCTGCCTTCCAGAGCTTTGTTGAAGTACCGTCCAGCTGACCACAGCAGCTGTAGAAATTTCGTGAAATTATGGTCAAAGACGTGAATTTTATGGACAGACGCCATCGAGAAAAATAATTTTCAGTTGATGTACGGCAGACACAATTTTAACATGGTCATAGACAATTAGACAATGTCATGTGCTATGAGACAATGCCGTATAATAGACTATGAGACAATGCCGTAGGCTATGAGATAATGCTGAGACTATGAGACAATGTCATATGCAATAGACAATTTCATATGCTATGAGACAATGCCGTAGGCTATGAGACAATGTCATATGCTGCTATGAGACAATGTCATATTATATGAGACAAAGCCGTATGCTATGAGATAATGTCATATGCTATGAGACAATGTCATATGCTATGAGACAAAGCCGTATGCTATGAGACAATGCCTATGCTATGATTAATATGAGAATCTACATTACAATTGAAAATACAAAATAATTTATTTTTTTAATAATAAAAAATTATTTCTGAATCCTATTTCATCATTTGAAGGTATTTTTAAAAAATATATTGTAAGAGCGAAGACGTTGTAGTTTAGCGCCTATGCATGGTTCTCATTCATTAATTGTAGTTGGGAGTTTAATAATGAATGTTAAAGACTTCTACTAAAATCTTTTGATTTATTTTTCTCAATGTTTTAACTATTCCATACAGCATAATTGACATAATATAATTCAAGAAAGCTCAAAATTTAAAAATGTAAATGTTATTAGAAAGCTTAGGTAAAATCAAAGAGCTGGCGTCCATTCGTTTTTTGCGGTACCTTTTGCTAAACCGTTCTGGCGTTCTATTTAGATAGATCATTTTTATCATCGCCTGCAAAATTTTAGCTAGCCAGCATACGGGGGAAGAGGGTTAAAAATTAATCCAAAGTTGTTGTTGTTGTTGTTTTTCGGCAAGCAAACAGACACCACGAGTTTATGCAACGGCTTATTTTTTTAATTAAAAAATTACATTTCAGTACGACTCGCTCTGCCATAACAACAATGTAAATAGTTGAGCGCACCTTTCTCTCTGTTTTAGCCGAAAGTGTATGCTAAGTTATTGAAGGTTTTAGTCCATTAAACTTAACATAATAAATCTTAACATTTGACTTACCTCGCCATTTATTGAAATCCTGAACCACGACTCGCCATATATGGCCTGGTTCTCACCGGTGGCCAATGCGCATGTGCCACGAGTCAAGTACCGTTTGACGGAGTTTTGGTAGCCAGCTGCCAAAGTGATGTCAATTAAATGTTAAAACGAGTAGAAATCTTTACATGTGGCCTTACACTCGGCCTCACCAATTTAATTTAGACATCAGAACATAAATCATTATATATAATTTTTTTAATTTATTAACTTCACAAAAAACGCTTTATGTTCCTATTATAAATCAGTTCATGGTTGCCGTTTTCAGTCCCAAAGAATAAAATGATCATAGTGTGTAATTAATTTTAAGTGTTAAATATTTAATGAAGGTAAATACATTTATAATATACTTGTAAACTGACTAATTATTTGAAATAATATTGCTTAACCATTCTTTATAATTTTCTATGTAATAATATATAATATAAATTCAATAACCGCATCAAATGTTAGATTGTATAAATCAAAATGCACAATTAGAAATTAGCGGCTTAGATGTAGTCTATACGAAGACAGATATCAACGAAAGTACCTCGCTCATTAACTATTACCAATCTCGCAGTAACATGAACAATTCTCAATCTCGCAGTAACATGAACGATTCCCAATCTCTCAGTGACATGAACAATTCCTAATCTCTCAGTGACATGAACAATTCCCAATCTCTCAGTGACATGAACAATTCCCAATCTCTCAGTGAAATGAACTAATCGCAATCTCTCATTGACATGAACTATTCCCAATTTCTCAGTGACATGAACTATGCCCAATCTCTCATTGACATGAACTATTCCCAATTTCTCCGTGACATGAACGATTCCCAAACTCTCAGTGACATGAACTATTCCCAAATCTCTCAGTGACATGAACAATTCCCAATCTCTCAGTGACATGAACAATTTCCAATCTCTCAGTGAAATGAACTAATCGCAATCTCTCATTGACATGAACTATTTCCAATTTCTCAGTGACATGAACTATGCCCAATCTCTCATTGACATGAACTATTCCCAATTTCTCCGTGACATGAACTATTCCCAATTTCTCATTGACATGAACAATTCATAATCTCTCATTTACATTAACTATTCCAAATTTCTCAGTGACATGAACTATTCCCAATTTCTCCGTGACATGAACAATTCGAATCTCTCATTTACATGAAGTATTCTCAATTTCTCAGTGACATGAACTATTCGCTATTTCTTATTGACATGAACTATTCCCAATTTATCAGTGACATGAACTATTCCCAATCTCTCAGTGACATGAACTATTCACAATTTCTCAGTGACATGAACTATTCCCAATTTCTCAGTGATATGAACTATTCCCAATTTCTCAGTGACATGAACTATTCTCAATCTCTCAGTGACATGAACTATTCCCAACAACCGTCAACATGATTTAATCCCAATCTCTCAGTGACATGAACTATTCCCAACACCCATTAACTCACCTCTGTTGTACACCGGAGCATCCTCCGTGACACAAACGCACGTGTTAGTTGTGACAGTCTGCCCCTTTAGGGTTGCACCGGCTAGAAGGACGAGGCATCCACCACAAAACAGAAGTGTCGTGACATGGGAGGGAAGTGCAGGCATCGTGAAAAGAGTTGTGGTTCCTTTGGGTTACTGCTGAAACAATCTGATACCTAGAATTCAATATTTGTCACCATAAACAAATGCATCAATTGCATATCTATGCTAGAGACACCATCTTTAATCTCCGCTATATCGAGTTATTGTTTCATTAACTTCTCTAAGTATTTCAGTTAATTATCTTACAAAAGAAATATTTTGATCAGAGGAATTCATAAGACCCTATCAAAACTTTTGGAGAAGCAAGTACGTGTATTTCCCTTACCCTCTGTGTTATAAATATTTTTTTTAATTTTTCAATTAATAAAATTAATAATATGCGTTAAAAAGTAATTTCAGTATGAAGGTATGAAGCCAATGCTATATAAGCATCTTAAATACATCTTATGCCTCATCAAAAACTTTAAATAAATTTCATCTTGCTGGTTTTTAATCCAACAGCACTAACAGTTTTATTTATTGATGCTTGCATTGAAACATTTTATGATTTCATACCTCTACACGTAGCCTATACTACTATAAGCATTCTAAACATTTGCTGAAACATTACATACCGAGATAAAGGTGAAGCTGTTTACAACGAGACCTCCCCATGATCGTGCTCTATTTATAACCCAGATTTCGGAGCACGATGTCGGACAAC
This sequence comes from Radix auricularia, assembly GCA_002072015.1. NCBI lineage: Eukaryota > Metazoa > Mollusca > Gastropoda > Lymnaeidae > Radix > Radix auricularia. Next base: position 64,570 of record MUZC01000715.1, on the reverse strand, counting down.
GCCGTCCGTTATCGGAATGCGGCAAAAACAGAAAAGCCGACATGCAAGAGTTTAATACAGTATACAAATAAATCGGTTTTGATTGCGATGTTTTCATAAGGATTTTCTTCATCATCAGTGATTCCCAAATTGGCATACATGTAATCAGCCTCTTGCTGAAATTAATATTAAGGGGATTAAAGCAAATAGTTAATTTGGCATTTTAAAAAAATTATGCTTACTTAGAATTATTATTTTTTTAATTACTTGAACCAAGAAGGCCTCTTTAATTTTTTTCACGTGGTTGCCTAATTGATTTAGAACCTCAGAGTCCTTGAGTATTCGAGCCCATGTCTAAGTGCCAGACTTTCCATTCTAAGACGACAGATAGGTCCTTGAGATTTCATTTCTTGTCAGTCAACTTCCGTTATTAGTAATGTGTCTCTTTTTACCTAAACCAAAGTATCAAAACTTGTCCCTTATACTGGGGACACAAAAATATGTGGGTATAAAAGAGTAACATTTCAATAAAAAAATAAACTAACAACCAAACACTGGAGGTGGGTGAAGTCAATGAGTGTACGAACTGTTAAGTGAAGGCAGACTTGTGGATGACTTTCTTATTGGCTACGACAGAGATTGGGATATTTAATTATCAACTTTTCAATATAATAGTATTAATAGTATAAAAATAATAAATATCAGGAATAATTAGTTTGATTATAATATAAGATGAAGAAGCCAAAAATATTTCTGGGACCTAAAATCATTTTTTTAAAGTCCTCATCGGGATTGGGGTCTTGACTTGGCTTTTTCCCCTTATGACAGAAAGGGGAATGAAGATTTACTTTAGGTTAGAGTGGCGTACTTTGAACAGTCAGAGTGCCAATCTTTTCAATGCCTAAACTGTACATGTATACATTTATAAATTATTGCTGCGTTCCTAGTGGGCATACCTTTGACTTAGCTGTTATGAAATGACGTTTATAATGTCATGTCGATGCATTATTTTCTCGTGGTCTGAAAGAGCAAGTGTGTCATAGGTTCATCATCCCTCATTTAGGTAACACAAGACGCACCCAAGCAATGAACCTAACATACGTTTGCGTGAGATATCTTTAATTTCTTCTTAATATTAAAATATTAAAAACGGTCTTCCTATACAGAAGATTACCGCGTCCTGCACTTATCCATCGTTGTATTAAAGTGTCCCTCATTTAGCCCCAATGAGGACCATGCTCCTTCAAATTGCGCCATACTTTTTTTTTCAAAATTGGACCTTGATTTAAAGCCCAGACAACATGAAATTCCCTGTTGGAAACGCGGTTTGGTGGTAAATGATTGTTAGCCATCTGTTGCATAATCTTAATTAAATTAAGTCAATAACATTTATTTGCATCACCTTTGTACTTTTGTTCTTTTGAATAGGAGTTGTCAACGGTGTTGTAATAGAAACTAGCAGATAATGTAAACCTGATTAATGGATTTCAACTTGCTTGAATAAATCGTCAAGGACATTGAATGGAAAGTACGTATGGTAAAGTGGTTCATTTGGTAAAACTAACCATTAGAATATTACCAAAAATAACCAAGCCGAATTTCTTTAAGCCTTTATCATCATTATTAAAAATGTTATAATAATTTATAATAATTATTATCAATATCATCATCATTATAATTATAATTATTATTATTATTATTATTATTATTATTATTAATTAGCAGACAAAACTGTGTGCAAACGTTTTCCTTTTATTTACGCAAATGTTATTGAATTCACTTTTTTTTTTACGCTAAAGACTTTTTAAATATAGACTAACTAACAAAATTTACACAAAAAACTTTTTCTTAAATAACAAAAATAAAAAACTCATAATTCAATTTTTTTTAATTTAAAGTTCTTTTATTTGGAAGATGAAATTCACAATCCATTTATTTTCGATTTTAAAAAAATCAGAATATTTGCTTTTGAACAACTGCCAAACATGCCTAAATAAAACTTAACTGTCGAATTAATTAAATTATTATTAAGTTTGCTGAACTTGAAAGCGATGAGGTTGATTCGCATTTTTTGTAAGGATTCGCCTTCATTTTGTTTTTAAAATCTAGAGTTGGGTCAATGTCAGTTCCTAAGGTATCTCTAAATTTATTGTTACTGTTCAGATGAGTGCGGGGGGGGGGGGGGNCTGTGAGACATGTCTTGAATGTGTTACAGTTTATCATTGATATTATTTACTTTCGATTAGCGTTGAAATTTTTTTATTTTTTTAATTTGTTTAAGCTGTTGAATATTTTGTTTGCTTGCCTTCACTAAAATGTTTATTTCGGAATAAGGCTAAGGGCAATTTTAATGGTGTATTGATTTCCATATTGTTTGAATTGGGGCCCCTTGGATTACGGTGATGAAGTCATGGCCAACATGTCAGTCAGTTTATAAATGACATCCTGTGGTCGAATGGAGTCATGTGTTCAGTGTTTACGCTTAGTTGATAGAGTTGAAGCCATAACTTCGACCTTTGAACTTTGTTCATGTGGGCGACAGGGGATGGTCTTGGCAGGGGCACGAATGATGGGGTGTACGGTATCGCGTACAAAAAAATGATTGAACATTGTAGAATATTTCTAATGCCGGGTTTGATAAAGATGACCCTTCTCTTCCCGCTCTCACGCTAACTAATGTCTCAAACTAATAACACGGGTTAATTCCAATAATTATTTGACAATTTCCTAGCTCGTCTAACGGTAAGTTTGAATGTGTTCTTTAAATAAATAAAAAAAAATCTTAAATTGAAATCATAAAGACAGTTGTTTCATTTAGAATGGGAATATTTTCACATTTTCCTTGAACCCTTTTTTAGAAATTAAGTTGTTGTTTTTTAAAGTAGATTTAAAACTTGATTCACAATAATTATCTTTCGCAGAGTCGTCTTTGTAAATTAAACTTTGCTGCTGTTCTGGTCGTCTTCTTGGACCTCGGGCAGTCTGTCAAGACTCCTGTTACTGTCCTCCATACCACCGGTAGGTGGCGTATAAGTAGATGATATATAAGTCGCAACAGTGGCAGGAGTTGGTCCTCCGTCATCGTCTGGATCTGGTTGCGTATCATGACTGTTCAAAATGGCGTCGGAACGAACCTTGGATGTTTCTGTAAAGAATGCTTATTTTGATGATTTTTTTTCTCCCTATCGTTGTTTCAATTATTTTTTCATTTCAAATTTTATTGAAACTTGAATACATGAGTAAAGTAGTAAAAAAAATATTAAATTACATTTGAATGCTAGAAATCATATCATATCTAAAGTCATGATATCAAAAAGGAAAATGGTGGTCGGAAGCCAATGTTCAAGCCCTGGCTCCAATATTAGAGACAATAGTTAGCTAACAAATAATTTAAAATATGTTGTTGTTTGTTTTGTTTTTTTATTCTAGAGTTTTCTGTAATTTAGTAATAAAAAATGAATAAATTCTATGAACGAAGAAGAAGAAAATTACTTTTTCCTGGTAGGCTGAATCCGTTTTATTGCAATGTTAATATAGAAAGTCGCAGAATGCTATGTGTTTAATATACATCCGAAAATATAACAATTATAATTAGATGATAAAGAAATGCATCAATCGGTTTTCATTGGAATATAAAATGTAAAGGGAAAAAAAGTGTCAAATAATAATCTGTTATATAATAAATTGTTTAATCTTTTGAAGGTAGTTACGAAGTTAAGAAATAAAAAATAAAGCCCTATTTATAGAAAAATGAAGTTACAAATCATCAATCGAATAAACTAAAATTATAATATATAAGTATTATAAGCACAGACGATGCTTCCTTTAACTTTAAGACTTCTCGCGCTCATTCTTTTTTAATTGTTGTCATGATGAAGTCAATAAAGAAGAGTATTATCCAGATTTCTTTGCTAACCATCCATGACTTAAAATTGTTTGAACGTAAGGGTTCGTAAAACTTTAGGATGGTTGTTACAAAAAGGAAAGGAAGGAAGGTTAAACAGAAGAACCAAAAGTTTTATGCCGAACATGGGGTTTAATCTCAACAATTCTTTTGGCACCCAATTTTTTTTAATGAAAACATTAAAATATGATTACGATTAACGCCACCGAGGCTACACTAGCTCCACCTTTAAAACAGCGCCATCAAAAATAGTTTTCGTTATTTAGATTAAGTAAACTCCTATTTTAAATGACTTATTCTTTATCGACAAATATTTGAGGAAAGATGCGTAGGCGACCTATGATGTATAAACCAGTTCATTCAATTTCCAGTGTTTTGTGTTTTAATTTAATTTGTCTTACGTTGTGGAAAGAGACTTCACGTCTTTGCATCATTCGTGCACAGAGAATTGTTGAGGTTTTACCCTCACAACAACCAACTCGTTTTGGGTCCGTCCTATTCGTCTTCTTTCTTGTTACTTCCAATTATTGAAAAGATATTCACTCGTGGGGAAAACTATTCAATATTATAATTTTTTTATCTTCTAAATAGGAGCGATTAATTTAAATTTAATAGTCCACTCTTGAAAAATTAACGATTAATTTTATAGTGTCATAGGTAACATTTATTAAACGTACTTGTCGAAAATCTAAATAACACTGGAATCTGGATGTCTTCTTGATATGCCATCTTTTAACCAACAACGCAAACAAACAAGTGTATTGACATTATTTGGTTGAAGTGATGAGCGGTTCTTATTGACAATATAACCAACCTAACTGAACAATCGTTCACATAGCTGTAGATTGTCTCAGCTGAAGTTTCTGATACTGTTGTAGATGTTTGGTTTGCAGGAGATATGTAACCGAACCATGGTAGCAATGTTCTCTTTAAGCAGCGCGCCCGGCTACACAGATACTTGACCGACGCCACGAAGGAGTTTAGAATCGCGGCGCAGCAAATTTTGCAAAATATTGCACAAAAATGGGCATTGTGCATATTTGCACACGAATTTTTTTTTTTAAACTTTGCACACGGACCAAAGAAGCTTACACTTGGAGGGAACAATGCATGGTGGAAAACGATTTCTCTCAATGGACACAATAACCGTTATCAATATTTTGAACAGTCACGTCAGTCAATAGTTTATAACGAAATTGTTCGTATAAGCGTCTGGAAATTAGTTTATATTAGTCGGCAAAAATAGTTTACTTTTTGACTTCCAGGTCATTAATAAGTGGTGGGTCGATTAATCGTTAAAAAAATTAATCGTTAAAAACTTGCACTGGTGTTAATACAAGATATTTAAACTCGCTCAATTTGCTTTACTGTGATTTCACTTGAATGTGTGTGCGTCGACATAATACAAGTGTGTATCAGTATACATTGTTTAAATTCTATAACGCGACTTTTCATGAGAGAAAAAAAGGATTAATAGATGTACCTAAAATTTATTAAGATATTCAATATATCTAGAAAGCAGTAATAAAATACAAAGTCTACTAGCATTGATTGGACGTTATTTTTCTAATAACGCAATCATAAGTGTGATTTAAAGTATATATGCAAACTAAAAAAATACAAATAAAGTGAGGTAAAATATAACGTGGAGACAGTTAATAATAACAAAAGTAACAAAAAGAGGTCAAAATTGTTGGAATGTATCATGAACTTACATGTACATAGAAACCATGACTATTTATTTATACTATACAAATGGAAGCAAAGTATAAGCCTGTGTCTGGTTCAGATAGTGCTAGAAACGCAACATGATGAATGTAGAAGTTAAAGTCTAATGTATTTTTAAAATATACCCAGTACCAACAACACGTTTGGGCTTTTGATAGAATACCCCATTCCGGGATTCTAAAACGAATTTTAACGGAACGAGAAGACCAATAACCGGAAACGAACTTGCGCAGTTCTGAAATAACCAAATCCCCGGGACTTACCATCTCAGTGTTAACTAGTACAATTTTAAAGTAAATTATTTCTTTTTCCAAACTTTAAGACTAAAGATAGATATCTATGCTTAAAGCTTTCACGTCGAGCTATTTATAGACACTGTGGTTTAAGTACAGGACGCGGGAACTTTGTTTCCTCGCTGCTGGAATATTCTAAACGGATTGTTTTCACGGGTAAGTTGACGTTCATAAAGTGTGCGCCTCGCTGAGAGATATCTGGGAAACTTGGGCGGCCATGGGTGTTCGTCGTCTGGACCCATATCACGCCAAGGTTTTGCCAGAGACGTCTCCTCGTAGCACGTGCCAGTCCAGCGTTTGGACAGTCTCTTCAGCCACTTCACGTACTCTGGGTCAGAGGGCAAGACTGGGCATTTGAGCTTGTACATACTTTTGCAGCTTTCGATCATGTGAGACGAATACATCACAGATTTCTCAAAGTTCACATGATTGCCAAGGGTCATCTTTGCTTTGTGCAAATGATGTGCGCTCCGTTTTTGTGAAAATGGCTTTACCAAAATCTGACGATACAACGCAGAGGAAAGTTTTCGGTCTGGGTATTTTTTCAATAGATATCTCCTCTGTTTCTCCGCTTCATGTTCCTCCAGCAAATGAATATTTTTTTCAATCTGTTTCCTTTCAATATCTTCAATCATCTGACGTCGTGTGGGTCTTTGATCGCCTCCTTCCTCTTTGACACTTTTCGTACAGTGTTGACAAAAATGACGTCTCCTTGCGCCTTTCAGGAAAATTGTTTCCATTTGTGGGAATTTCATATTCTCATTAACGCACACTGGCGTCAGACCTTCAGTTTGCATGAGCCTTTTTCTACTGACACATTTACAGTCCGCTAACCCGTTGACAAGACCGAAATGCATTGTTTGTTTCGCGGGCGGCGTATCTTCATCAGTTTTCTGTTCACCGCAACTCTTGACAACCTCAGATGTTGATGGTAAAGGCGGGTTTTCTCCCTTTCTATTCTTGTAGTCAAGAGTCGACGGTCGGCCATGAAGCTTCAGGCGTCTCTTCGCACGTTGTGTGACTCTATCTCTGAAAGGACCAGGATCATGTTCTACAGTTATTTCATTCACTTCTTTATAATCTTCAAAAGTTTTCACTCCTCGAGATTTTGCCGTCATCTTTCTGAATAAAATTCGTCGAAACTTTGCATGATCATCCGTACCTTGAACTTTATCAAGAGTCCTTGAGTTAGAAGTAAATAAGTTGGAATCTCTGACAAGGGCAATACCCGATGAGACATTTTGGCCTTTATTTAGATACATCAATTTATCTGCCCCATTAGCTCTCAAGATTTTGCACAAAATTTTGGCTACGTCAACAAAGGCGTAATTGGCGTCTGTGCTTAAACCTTTGCCTCTGAGAGTATCAAACAGGTGTCTATAAATCAGACCCAGATTGACGTCATTCTTTACACTGGTGGCTGTGCCGTACCTTTGGTGTGCGGCTTTGTCACCAGGTATTCTCAAACAAGTGAGTATGGTCCTCAGCTTACTGGCAACTGTTTCCAGATAGTACGTTGGCTGCTTGTAGCATTGCCCTTTTTCAGTAGGTAGAGACAAGTCTTCGTTTGCAATGTTTTCTTTAAGGTGAGTTCGAGGCATAGACCTTATCAGCTTTGGGTGACAGTGGATAGACAGGCTGGTCTTGATTAAGATAAGAGACGAGAATTTTACTGGATGCACCGGCTGATTTCCATTTCTTTCTTGTACATCAGACACGGTCTGACCTTTGAACTGGTAGATGGTATGTGATGCTGTGAAATAAAATGTTGTAATGAAAGTGGCTTTGAACTGCCTACTGACAGCCCCTCTTGAGAGAGTTAGTGGCATGCTGCGACAGGCTTGGCTCAACTTGACTGTATAATGTGGCATGCAATGACAGACGGGGTTTAACTTGACTGTATTAGTGGCATGCAATGACATATGTGGTTTAACTTGACTGTATTAGTGGCATGCAATGACAGATGTGGTTTAACTTGACTGTGTTAGTGTCATGCAATGACATATGTGGTTTAACTTGACTGTATTAGTGGCATGCAATGACAGACTTGGTTTAACTTGACTGTATTAGTGGCATGCAATGACATATGTGGTTTAACTTGACTGTATTAGTGGCATGCAATGACAGATGTGGTTTAACTTGACTGTGTTAGTGGCATGCAATGACAGATGTGGTTTAACTTGACTGTGTTAGTGTCATGCAATGACAGATGTGGTTTAACTTGACTGTATTAGTGGCATGCAATGACAGATGTGGTTTAACTTGACTATATTAGTTGAATGCAATGACAGACTTGGTTTAACTTGACTGTATTAATGGCATGCAATGACAAACGTGGGCTAACTTGACATTGTTAGTGAAATGCAATGGCAGACTTGGTTTAACTTCATGGCAGCGCTAGTAGCATGCAGTTGGATATTTTCTTCTGATAAGTTATATCATCACCCGATAATGATAACACGTGGTAAGTTAGTTAATCGTAGCTAATAACAGAACTTCTCTAGAGCAATTTTTCAACGAAATCGAGTCTACAAGATCAGCAACGACTATTTTCAAAAAATCTACACAATACAAATCAATATGTTAGAGTCTTTTGAAAAATAAAGGCGATTATAAAACGTAAGCTAGATCTATATTCTAAATGTCTTTGACAATTTTTTTAAAATTTGCAAGCTAAAACTTTGTCTTGTATAAATTTGTAAAACAAGCATCTCATGTTTGATTATTGCCCATCAACTAAATCAACCATTTGATCTATGCTAAAATACGTTAGTAATAGAGTTTCAGTTGATTTGCTCTATAAACTAACCATTTTTAACATTTTAAAAATATATCAAATTAACATCTCGTTAGCGTTTTTGTTATTAAATGCTATTAAATGGTTTTTTAAAATCATAAATAATCTATCCTATATAATAATTGTAGATTTCAGTAAGCTATTGTTGTGGACTAAATAAATAAGTGAATTTTTGTTTAATATGTTAATGTTATGGTGTGAGAGACTGATAACAATTTGATGAGCGAAAGCTGTTAGATTAATAAGCTTGAAAACAATCACTTCATAATAACAAAAGCAAGAATGTTTTAACGCAGGTGAAGAATAGTAAATCTATTATTAGCTTTTAAAATTTAACACGAGTTATACCTTTGCTTGCTTTCTTTTTAAATTAATAAACATGCCGATGTTAACACTATTGCTAAAAAAAATTCATTTAACAAAGATTTAAAATAAAATTGTCTTTGTTAAGGATTCAATGGTGTCACGTGTCACTCTTCTTACCCGTAAGGGGGTCCCTCACAGTACCACTGGCGGACCTTGGCTTCACTTGGTCTGGCTGGGACGGAAGGGGGTAGCGGTCCGACAGATTCTCAGAACTGACCGCATGGAAAGGACGCTTGGGTGTCTCAGCCCGTTTCGTATAAGGGCCGGGCACACTTCGGCTGTTGGCCCCGTTCAACTTGGTGTGTTGAAAGGCTGATGATTAAAACTTTTTTTTTTGTTTGCGGCAAGAGGAGAGAAGCGAGTTTTTAAGGTATTTATTTATGTGTGCGCCAAGAAAACTTTGATGATAGGCATTGAAGATATTTCACATGACCACAAGAGGTTGATTAAAACTTGACAGTGTCGCTCGTTTCATGATTTTTAAAAAAAAAAAAAAAACACAGTCAATTCTTTAACTGTATTATTTTTTTTATCTTGATTACTATTTTAGCATGACCCCCTAGCTAAAAGCGATTATCAACTTTACACGACCATTACATGACACTTATAGGTAAACATGACACCTAAGTTAACATGACCGCTAAGTCAACATTGCTACTAGGTTAATATGACCCGTATTTGTTAACATGAACCGTGTAGGTTAACATGACTAGAAGGTTAAGTTACTTGCGTAACTTGAAAAATAGGTAAGCTTGATTGTAAGTTTCAATTATTCTATAATAGTAACTGACCACTAGTCCATATAATAGTAACTAACCACTAGTCCATATAATAGTAATTGACCACTAGTCCATTTAATAGTAACTGACCACTAGTCCATATAATAGTAACTGACCACTAGTCCATATAATAGTAATTGACCACTAGTCCATATAATAGTCACCGACCACTAGCCCAACATGGATAATACCTTAACTTAGCTTAACTCATAGCTTAACGCAATCTTTAGATTAACGGGGCATCTGGCCTGCCATGTTCATTAGGTTAACATGACTTTTCTTTTAAAGTCAGAACTTACATGACTTTGTAGGAGCCATAAACTGCGTTTCCCTCTTCCTGTCGTTTTCTTCAACTGTTTTTTTTTAATAAATGCATCATCATTAACATACAATATGTAACAACATAATGTGCTTATAATTATTTTTCTTCGTTTCTTTCATCAGTATAAATAATTCAAATAATAATTCAAACTCCAACTTTTTTAATGTAGTTATAAATATTGTTCTAGGAATAAATAAGTTGAAATTTACATTTTCTCTCATTTCCAAACTTAATCACTATGCCGAAATATCAAAATTACGTATAATCCGTCATACGTTGTCAATGCCGTTAGTTACCAGAGATGTTCGTTAAGTTTAATATAAATTCATTGTATCTCAGAAATCTACTCCATCTGTTATTTTGAGCCTCCTTTGAATCATTACGACAAATCAAATTTCGAAACGTTTCACATGTGAATTAAAGAGCTAGAAACTTAACACAAACAAGGCTAGAAATTACCTAGTCGTGTCTTGTCTTCGTGTCTGTGGAAATATAAGGGAAAATGTGGAAATATAAGGGGAAATGTGGAAATATAAAGGAAAATGTGGAAATATAAGGGGAAATGTGTAATCATCTTTCAGTATTTAACTTTTAGATGGTCAGTAGCAAGTTTTTTTAATTCTGAACCAGTAGAATCTGAATTAATTTTATGTGAAATGAAGCGCGGGGGTATCGTTAAATTAAATTTGTTCGAACTTACATGTCAAAATAAGAAATTCAAAAATAAGTGAGGAGTCCACTTGCAAAACTTACTAAGTCAATCTTAGGAGTTTTGAGTAAAGGGCATTTTTGTTTGATCGACTTAGCAGAATTTAGAACCGTTTCATATTTTTAACAATAAAATACAACGTATTTAGTAGATTTTTTAGTGACCAATCTAAACGAATTTTGTAGAGCAGGGGTCGGGGAACTCTGGGTCGTGAGCCAAATGTGGCTCTATTGATGGTTGCATCTGGTTCTAAAACAAATGTTCGATTATATTTTTTTTAAATTTTAAACAAAATTTATTCAGACTCCCTTGATCTTCATATTAATTGCCATTAAAACAGCTTAACAATGCTACTAAAAAGAATTAAGTTATAATTATTGTACTCTTGTTGTTGAAATTACACAAGATTCACAAATTAATTCAAATTTACTTTAACTTTTAGTTTTCAACATAATGTATGGCTCTCACGGAATGACTTTTCAAAATATGTGGTGTTTATGGCTCTAACAGTATTACTTTTCAAAATATGTGGTGTTTATGGCTCTAACAGTATTACTTTTCAAAATATGTGGTGTATATGGCTCGCACCGACAAAACGTTTCCGACCCCTGCTGCAGAGTTTTACCATTTAAACCAGACAAGGGCAGTAACTCATTTTCCTGCCAAAATCGACTTAGTCGGTCATGCAAGTGATATCCTCAAGTGAACCAGCAAGAGCTGCGTGTCAGAAACCGCCACAGAGGGAATTGTGTGAACCACAGACGACTTATGAGAGTCAAGTTATAGAGGCGGATAGTCATGGATGTGGCAATTTAAATATATTAAACGAAGAATCCCACTTTCAACGGAATGTTGGTCCCTCAAAAGGTGAGGTTTTAGAACCCCATTGCTTCATACACACTAACACACACCACAACAACAACAAAAAATCAGCTCACACGTAAAAACACGTGTAAAAAATAATGAATTACGAAAAATTGTCAGACACAGAGCCTTTTCGAGACTTGCACATATATGGTCACCGTGTATATATACATACTAGAGGCAAGTACCCGGCTTCGCACGGGTTTTAGATGAGGTTTTCTGTAGAAGCATACTAAACTTTTATTTACATAAAGTAAAAATTAAAATGGTACTTTTATCTTAAAGCAGGTCAAATACAATTGCTTATCCGAAAAGCATAGTGTCTGCAAATCTATACCAGCAATCCCAAGACACCAGTTAAGACTGCACCATCGTGGTAGTGTAATTGAAAGCTTTCCGAAATCCCATTATTCCAAATAGTAGAATTAAAGATTTTCAAAATTTATATAGCTTATATGATTAAAAAAACAACAAACTATATTTTGGCACCAGGCTCCCAATAAGTGTTATAAATATTTTTTTCGCTTGTTACCATCGCAGAAGTGTACTCAACAACTTTCGAAAATTTCATTAGTGATTTTTAAATTTTACATAGCCAATGTAAGGAGAAAAAACGTATTTTAACCGTCGGCCCCACATGAGCAGGAGTTTAAATATTTTCTTTGTTAATTTTCGCCGTGAGTGCCTCCTCAACAAATTTCCAAACTTTTATGCTTCTACCGTCACCGAAAATTAGAGAATACGTGATGAGTCTGTTTTTTTTTTAATATCAGAACAAATACATTTGGGCCCCGGCCCCCAGGGGGATGATTTCGTTTAACTCCTCTTACCATTGCGGATATGTATTGCTCAACTTTCCAAAGTATCATGCTTCTACCTAAACAGGAAATAGGAGAATTAGTAATTTTCGCTCATATAAAGAAGAAAACTACATTGGGAGCCGGCCCCATTAGAAAGATAATTTAAATATGTTTTCACCTGTTACCATTGGAGATGGGAAATACAGTTCATTTAAGGAAAAAATACATTTGGGCACACCAGCCCCACCCTGAGTGAGAATTTTAAAAGACTTTTTATCAATTTTTGTTTGAGAGCGTGCTCAAAAACTTCCAAAGTTTCACGTCTTTACATATACGGTATATTTGAGAATTAGAGATATACGGTTTTTAATGTAAGAAAAAACTACATTTGGGCCCCTAGCCCCCAAGAGTGGGAATTTTAATATTCTTTTTTGCGAATTTGCGTTAGGAGAGTGTACTTATCAATTTCCTAAAGTTTCATTCTTCTACCTACACGGGAAATAGTCGAATGGGGGATTTCAGTATTTATATAGCGTATATTAGCACAAAAAATACATTTGGGCCCCCGACTCCCCATGAGTTGAAAGTTTAAAATTCTTTCTCGCAAAATATCGTCGGGGTAGCGTACTTAACAACTTGCCGAAGTTTCTTACTTCTACCTACACGGGAAATAAAAGAATTAGTGATTTTAAATTTTTATATAGCTCATATAGGAAAAAAAAGTGGGCCCCTGGACCCCAGAAAGTGATAATTGAAATATATTTTCGCCTGCGATAATTTGGGAAATGTACTAATCAATAATCCTAAAATTTCATGCTTCTGCCTACTCGGGAAATAGGAGAATTAGTTATTGTCAATTTTATATACCTCAACTAACGGGGGAAAATGTTTTTGGGCCCCAGGGCCCCATGAGTGGGAATTTAGGGAACCATTGTCATATGTGCGGGAAAGTATGCTCAAGAATTTCCAAAAGTTTCATGGTTTTACCTACACGGTAAATTTGAGAATTAGTGATGAGTGAGTTTTTAATATAAGAAAAAAAACTACATTTGGGCCCCCGGCCCCCAATGAGTGGGAAATTTAAAATTTGTTTGTGCAAATTAGCGTTAGGAGAGTGTACTTAACAACTTCCCAAAGTTTCATTCTTCTACCTACACGGGAAATAGTCGAATGGGGGATTTTCAGTATTTATATAGCGTATATTAGTACCAAAAAA
>MUZC01000715.1:30222-49412 GCA_002072015.1 Radix auricularia | reverse complement strand
CCCCCCCCCCCCCGCAGAAATAAAAGATAAACGTACATAATATATAGAAATAAACATGGGGTCCCTATGCTTGTGTGTCCCTTGACAAATGCCAAACGGGCCTATGCGTTAAGATGGCACTGGGTGCGTGAAGAATTCGGTTGGGGTTAACGTAACACGAATTGAATTTAACAACAAGAGAACCAACGTTTGATGAGCTGTTAAACCAACATTATATAACAAGTCATACTTAACATTAACTCTACTGACTTTAATTTATACTAAACTCATATTTATGTTTTATTTTGAATGCATTTTATTTAATTTTATTTTAACTAAATTATTTTCTTTTTATAAACTAAAAGTTTTTAAAAATTTAATTATTTGATGCTATTCGTATATATTTTTTTTAAATTTTGGAGCTCTCGGTCTCATGAAAATTATTGACAGTGATACACAGATTTATAGATACATGTCATCTCTATTGTCAGTGGTACACCTATTTATCTATTGACGCCAGAGCATAGGAACGAAAGCGCGTCATTACCATTCTATTCTTTGTCTGAAATAAAGCCTTATATTGCAAAGCTTCCGTGGCTGAAGCCCAGACAATGAGTCAGGAATCAGGAAGTGTAGTTCATCCTGTCAGTGTCATTTTCCTTCACATTTATTTAGGAAGGGCGGTATTTTCGCCCTACTGTAATTTTTTTTTCGTGGAAACAAATAGAGTGTGGCATCAAATATTGAGGCCCTGCAATCCTACTGCCGCCGTCTCTTGAATTTCGGGCCATAATTCATTTTTAACGTTGTAAGAGTAACTGGATCTGTAATTACGCTTTGCTTTTTGTAAACAAATTAATTTCAAATTTTCAAAGAATCTTTCTTTCCTTATAATTTTTTAGATTGTTGATTTTTGCATCATAACTGAGATTGCAAAGTAAATGTTAAAGAAACAAACATCTCCTCTCAATCTGAGGCAGTAAGAGAATCAATACAATCGTTTCTGACTGGATGCGGCGGTTCCCTAACAGTGTTGGGGTATGTGCTGGATAAAAACCTACAGACAAGATGGCGTCCTGTGTCAAGAAAGACTTCGTCTGCTCAACATTGTTGATGTCGTCTGCTGCCTGGTCAGCCAGCACCAAAACTAGAGCAACGGATCTGTGGGATAGTTGGAGAAGACATGGCGTCATTTCCTGCAGACGGTACGTGTTTAGCTTTTACAGAAAAACATATTATGCCTACATGCATCATTTATCACAAATATTCTTTTTTTTTTCAAAAAGAACTTTTTTAATTTTACAGACAGTACATAAATTACCTCTTACAGAAATTTCTTGTTAGACATTATTTATTTTTCATTACATAAATTGTGTATTAAAGACTAAAGATGGTTCATATTGCAGACAGTAGATAATGAAAAATAAAAAAATACTTATAACAATAGCTTTTACTGAAAGTACTTTAAAAGATAATGATATAATTAAGAAAGAATACGGTGGCACTTGTTACAGAAATGGGACATAATCAGACATATCAATTTTTTTTCAATCAGCCATGAAATTAACCCGTCCCAGATTTGTGACCTACTCAGCAGCCAGGAGTCTCCTCCTGCCTGTGCTGGATGAAGCTGATTGGATGTCCCAGATTTTCACGTAATTTGGTTTAGAGAACTTGGTCTGGAGACTATCTCTGATCGTGGATCTGGGGAAGAGTTGTGACTTGTTAGAAACAAATAACATCATCTGTGTTATGCATCATGTTGTTTGTTAGAAAGAAATAACATCATAAGCCGTTATGTATCATGCTGATTGTTAGAAACAAAAAACATCATGTGTGTTATGCATCATGCTGTTTGTTAGAAACAATTGGCGCCATGTGCGGTATACACCAAGCTATCTTTCATATTTGAAATGTTAAACTTTGAAAGTTACTTTATAAAGTGTATTGATCAATTATTCCTACAATTTCTTTGTCATTACTGGTATTTGACAAACAGTGTTCATTGGTACACCAAAAATAAATTTTCTTTCTAAATTCTGCAATTCTTCTAGCTATTTTCAAAGTTGGCCATTACCCCCCCCCCCCCCAAACAATCTCTTTTTGCCCATAGCAAAATATTGATAATAAAAGGTCCCTTTTAAACAACTTTTTAAGGATTTCACCAGAAATTCATAGAAATATTTCACGAACCCTATCCGAATCGTTAATTTTAAACCATTATCGAGTTGTGATTCATCAATATGAAAAAAAATCCTTTTCACTCGTCGGGTATATGAGGACAATGATATTCGTTTGTAATTGGATTTGTAAAAGAAGTAAATCCCAAAATTATTGGGAATAACAAGACTAGAATAAGAAGGTTCCAAGTCAAATTTGTGTGTGTGGAGGGGGTATATTTATGGGCACCAGGTTATGCTTCATGTATTAATGTATCACGATTTTAAAAAATGAAATCTTTATTGTTAGACAATTTTGTAGGAACTACAGAGTAATAAGGTTCTCACTCTATATAGGCCAAATTAACATCAAATTTACAAACGCGTATTTCTCAGTTCGACCAAAAGTTCACATAAAACCTTGTAATTCTGTGGTGGACCAGTGTCCACGTCTTACTTCTGAACACCGAGCTGTGTAAGGTCCAGCGATACCACAACTGCCACCAGGTGCTTGTCCTTGTTGAACGTGTCCAGCCGTATGAGACCGACGTAGGACTTCGTGCCCTCCTTCTGCGTTGTGCTGGTCAGTATCATCCACTGGAAGTAGCGACCGTTCTCGGCGACTTTCTCTTTCATGTTGAGGATCACCGTACTTGCAAAACTTTTTTTTTCCAGGGATTCGAAGAACAATAATTTTATTTAAATACATTTTAAACGAAAAAAATTAAGAAAGGAAAAAAACTGGAGAAAACAAAAGAAAAACAAACCAACACGTGCATATTGGAACAAATGTCACTGTTGAGGACTAATCGAAATATCATAAATTTCGAAACATTTCTTAAATTATATATTCAATTTAATGCCACTTGGCTACAGAAATAAGGGGGTCAACTCAATTGCTAAATGATAATTAAAACACAATAAAAACACTTCGCAACCAATATATTATTTAAAAACAACGCAACGATACCTTCACACATGCAAACAAAATGACGTCATCGTAAAAGTTTTGTCTCTTGCCAGTATAATGATAATATAGATTTCAGTGGGGGGGGGGGATCCCTTATTTTCTTAATTTGAGACTTATATTGGAACTCGCGATGTAGCAGATTTGAAAATCTAAATCTCTTTTCGACTTCAATATTTTATTTCTTACGATTGAACTTGGATGACATCCCTCCTTTCACTGTACACCACCATGACAAACACTTCTCACCTGGACACGTTGAACACGTTGAAGCCCACAGAAGTCGATTTGTTGCTCCTCGAGACCGTTGGATCCAAGTCAAAGTCCTCGGGGGTCAGGGTGCTCACCACATCGCCCCTCGCGGCGTCGTGCGGGAACTCGTGTGAGATGAACGCCGTGGAGTTGAACACTGTTGTTTGAAACATGGTCTTTAGTTCAGAGAATGCGTCAAGCGGTATATTATTGAGTTACCTTGTAATAATCAACCCCAGAAAATGTAATAGTATACTTAGTTTTCATTGATGAATTCACGAGTGAACTTGATTACAGCGGCGGATCTGGGAAGGGTGCTTTTAATATCCCTTGTCTGGATTATATAACAATCAATTTCTTTGTAAAATCCAGATGGGTAGCTCATGTCTTTTTGATTATTCAACGGCCTACAACATTAATTTCGGTTACTCATTTTATAAAACTTTTTACAATTTATTTACTTGTTTATTTATTTATTGCATAAAGGTATGCAAGAAAAAATGTGGTCTTTTTTATAATTATAAAATTAAAAATTGTCATTTGGCTTTTACCAACAAATTAATGAGCGATTATTTTTCCTCACCTTCGTAATTGATTTTTTCAGTGACGTCAAAGACGGTCACCGTGACCGTTGCCGTGGATGTCCTCTGTGGCGCCCCCCTGTCCCGGGCCAGGACATAGAGCTTCAGTGACCGAATCTGCTCGTAGTTGATGGACTTACTGAGGGAGAGGACCCCCGTGGAGGAGAGACTGACGTACTGGGCCCCGAGCGTGGACTGCGGGGATATGGCCACGTCCACCGTACCGTTGTCGCCATTGTCCACGTCCTTCCAGACCAGCTGACCCAAGATGCTGCCCGACGGCATGTTCTCCACCACGTACAGGGACAGGAGGGGCTGGTCAAACACGGGGGCGTTGTCGTTCTGGTCCAGCACGGTGATGACCACGTTCTGGGGAATCGGTCAAGGAAATTATTTGGTTTAATAAGGTCATAAATGAAATGAAGCTTAGACGGGGCAACTTCGTAATTCAACATCCACCAGAAATTTACTGTTATTAAGAATTTCAGACAAAACGAATAACATAAAAACTAGGATGAGAAAGTGATGTGTAAAATCAAACGTGTGCCGTTGGCGACTGGCAGTGAACACAATGAAAATATAACTCGTGTGACGGGCAGTGAAACACAAACACACACACAAAAACCCGCTGGCTGGTCGGTCATCTACGGTCTACTATAGCATTGTCTCTCTATGATTTGTAATGGGGTCATATAGACAACGGTGAGAGCATGATGATGATGAAAACGGATGCTCTCCCTTATATAGTTAAAAATCAGCTCTAGTCTTAGCAAATACTAATTATTGCTCTGGTCATTGCGCAAGCGAAGATGTAATATACGAAGATTGTTTTCAAAGACATATGAGACTACCAATTAAGCGTGTCTTATTTTATATTGTGATGTGTATTACAGATCATTTTGTGTATTCCTGATCATGTTTTCATTTAGATTATGTTGCAGCATAGGCCATGATTTATGTTTTAGATCACGTTGTATAGTAAAGGTATTTTCGTGTGGTGTTGTGTTTATAAGATTAAAGCTTCTTTTTTCAGACCTCAATTTTCGTGATTTCTCACAAGGAAGCTAATTAATGTTATGGAAGAAATTGAATATTGTTTAAATATGGGTCAAGTTTCGATGACAATACTCACAATATCACTGTTTGGTGTTGGGTTGCTCTTTGTTATGGTAACCAAAAGTTGGTAATAAGGGTATGCTTCTCTGTCTAATGTCCTTTTGGTTCGCAGGGTCGCAGACTTGTCACTATTGAAGATTATCTCAAAGCTGTTGTTGTAGTTACCACCCCTGAAATAATAGGACCTCTTTTTTTTTCTCACACATTTTTAAAACAATAATTTAAACAAGAGAATATGCCAAATGGAGTTTATTCGTTGTATTTTAATCCCATTAAATGTATTTTTTACATTTAATATAATCCAGCCGACATTCGTATTATTAACATTCATAAACAAAGATTTCTGTAGAAGAAAAAAAAACAATCTAATACAATCATTTTTTTTATGAATAAGGGACCGTCCATAAAGTGAGTCATGCCCCGATGGAGAGGGGTGTAAGAAAGTGTGACAGTTTGTAACATGGGAAAGTGGGGATCAGGCCAAGTGTGACGTCACATGTTTATATATTTTTAAAATTTTATTTCTAATTTAATTGTTAAAAATTTTTAGTAAAATTTAATAATTTTAAAAATAATTTTCAAAAATTTTGTTAAACACTTGAATTGGTTTTATATTAAAATAGCATGAAATGCGTATTTTTTCTATGTATTGTACACCATTCCTCATGCTAGTTAGGAGTATTAGTTAATTGTTGCGAAGCTTTGTTTTATGTGTAGCCTTACCAAAAGTGTCATTATTTCTTTGTTGTCTGCTGCATAATTATATCACTGATCAAGAAATTTGGAATTTGTATTATAATACAAAATATTTAGGATTCAGAGTTAATATTTTTATAATATAATCACTATTATCATAAACTTGAAAACTATGGATGAACACTTCACTTCACCATGAATGGATGTTGCCTAGTGAATATTTTTTAATTAAACATAATTCACAGGCCCACTATAAACGAATTCAATATAGAATAAGAGCTGCTCACATAATTTGTCAATCTAGTACTTTTTTAGTCGCATCGGTGTGTTTCCATTTATATTATTTAATCACTGGTTGAGGTCAAGTTTCGCTAATCTACTTCTTATCCTGTGTCAATAGAATGTATAATCGGAAGATTATCTAAAAGTTGACCTCACCCATTGTAAATGAAAAGGTAGCAGATAAATGATGTTTATTATATAATTGTCAAGTCTAATTTTTGAATTATTTTTTTTCAAATTCAATTGATTGAGTTACTGTTTTAAAGAATAACTGTGAGAACTGTTGACAATTAGTTATTCTACTATTAAAGTCATTTAATAATCTGATAGTTCTTTTAATTTTTATATTTTAAGGCAGTTTAATAGTGAAGTGTGTTTTAAGTATTCGATTAAATTTTAATTAGTTGTAATTAATTTAATTTTTTTTTCGAAAGTGTGACGTCTCGAGATTTTCGACACTTTGTGAAAGGGGGGAGGGGGTCGAAAATGGTCAAATATAGCGTGCCGTACTTTATGTACAGCCCCTAGCAAAAATATTGTCCGCAATAGTATATGCAGATGATCATTAAAATTATACGAACCGACGCACATTTTGGCAGTATAAGTACAATGAAACTAACTCTCCTCATAATAAAGTATCAACATTGAACTCACGTTATAGCGTATCCGGTGGTGGCGGCATCTGAGGCATAAATAACCCCAACAACAGTTCCCGATGGCTCGTTTTCGTTTACGCTGTAATACTTGTCCCCTGTCGGTTTGGAGCTCACTGGATTAACCGCTATAACAACTGTCACAGTTCCCGTCAGGAAGGGAATTCCCCTGTCAATGGCACAGACGGTGAGCGTGTGGAACCCGTCGAAACCGTCCAGGTACCTCGACGTTTTGACCTGCCCCGTGACGGAGTCGATACTGAATAACCCTTTGTCGTTCCCGGACTCGATTACGTAGCTCAAAGGAAGTCCGAAGTCGATGTCGGTCGCCGCAGCCGTGAACACAGACGTCAGAGGAACGGTGTCGCTCGGGACATCCAAATTTACGCGCGTCGGGGAAAATACAGGGGCGTTGTCGTTGACATTCGTGATGGATATCAAGAGCGGAATCGTTGAGTTCAGTTCAGGTGCGCCCAGGTCCCTGGCCTTAATGAGGAGAATGTATTGAAGCGTCACCTCGTAATCCAACCCGCTGACAAGGGACAGAGCCCCCGTGTCTTCGTCTATAGAAAATTTTGCCGCAGAGTTACCGGAAATGATGCTGTACTTGATTGTCCCGAACGACCCAGAATCAAGGTCCGTGGCCAGAGTGGAGGTGAAGGTCTCACCGACGGGCAGGCTTTCCGGGACGGTGATGTTGTAGTACGGCTTGATGAAACTCGGCGCGTGATTGTTGAAGTCCTTGACGTTGATAACCACGACGGCAAAAGACGTCTTGCTGCTGTCGCCGGCGTTGTCCACGGCCCTGGCGTAGAAGTTGTAGCTCTTGGCCTGGGAGTACTCCAGTAGGCTGGACAGGGTGATGCGTCCGGTCGTCGCGTTGATCGTGAACGGTGTGCCCGGTTCTATGGAGTAGGTCACGGCCCCGAACTGACCCATGTCCGAGTCCATGGCGCTGACCGTGCCAGCCAACGTCCCGACAGCCGCGGTCTCGTTTATTGACCAGACATACAGATCCTGCGAGAATTCTGGGGCGTAGAGGTTGACCTGTATAACTGTTACATTCAAAGTCAGGGTGCTGTTCAAGGAAGGCTTGTACCGGTTCTGTGCCAGTATCACCAACGTGTGATAAGTATTGGCGGCGTAGCTCAGCGATTTCAAAAGCTGCACGTGACCTTTGTAAGGCTCGACGAAGAAGGCGTTGTTGCTGTTTCCGCCTATGATGGAGTACACGAGGTCACCTGACGCCCCGTCAGCGGCACCCATGGCCGTAGCCTTGACCTGAATCAACAAACTGCCGGGAGTCAGCGTTTCTTGCTCCGAGATAGACAAGGTCGTGGGGTTGAAGGACGGCTGCTTGAACTCCGGCTCAATCAGAACCGTGACGTACGTGGTGGAAGTCCGTGGCGGCGTACCTTTATCGGTGCTTGTTACAGTGATGCGGTAGATGCTGGCATCCCCCACTCTAAGAACAGCGGTCGAGTAGAGGCTCGAGTCTATGAATTTGAAGACGTTGGTCTTGTCCACGTCCTTGACGCTCAGAACAAAACTCCCGTTGAGTCCTGCGTCAATGTCCGTGACGTTGAGAGTTCCGAGTTTGGTGTTGGCGGCCGTACCGTGGGCCACCGAGAACACGTAGTTGCCCGGACTGAACACCGGATCGTTGTCGTTGACGTCTGCGACCGTTACGTTGACGGCGGTGGCGCTACTCCTGCTGGGCGATGCGTTGTTGGTGACGCCGACCCAAACTAAATACCTCGGCGTTGTCTCGCGATCCAGCGGGTAGTTCAGGAAGAGGTCCCCCGTGTGCTCGTTGATGTAAAACACATCGGGGAAGGATTGGTTCGCAATAGTGAAGTGGAGCTCCGATCCCGCGTCGGCGTCGCTGGCAACGACTTGGAGGACTCTCGAGCCCACCGTGGTGTCTTCAGGAAGTGTCAGTGCGATGGCGGCGCCCGCTTGTATCGTGAGGGGGTTGTCGTCAACGTTGGAGACGGCTATAAACACTACGGTCGTGCCCGTTAGGGAGGGCGCGCCCCCATCCACGGCACAGAGGGTCAGGGTGTAGGCTGGCGTGGTCTCGTAGTCCAGCTGTTTCGTAATGGTCAGACTTCCACCCGTGTAGCTGAACACTTTGTTGGAATCTCCGGCGCATATCGAGTAAGTAAGCGCTGCATTGCTTGAGATGTCTGCGTCCGTCGCAGTGATGAGTGAAATAAGCCTGGGAACAGTGATGTTCTCTGCGTATGAGTACGTGTAGAAGGAATTGCTAAATCTCGGTGGGTTATCGTTATAATCGTCCACCGTTAGAGTCAGCGTGCTGGTGGCACTCAGCCCTGATGTAGTTGATACTTTTATTCCAAGCACATATCTGGGAGTTGTTTCCCGATCAAGGGGGCTAATCAATCTCAAGTCTCCGGTCGTGGGGTGGATCTTGAATTTCAGTTCCTCGTTCCCGCTGATGATGTCGAAGAACGTGTCCTGGTAAGTGCCGGAGGTTGTTATGTTCATAATGGACTCGCCCACTTCCTTATTCTCATTCACGTGGATGCCAGCCGGGAGATTGCGCAACGCAAGCGGTGCCTTCGCATCAAGCTTGTACTCCACAGGGATGGTCGTGTACATAGCAGGGTTGCCGTTATCGGATATCTTGACGAGGAACGTGTAAACGCCTTCGATTGCATCTTTGGCGAGGCGAACCGTTCCGTCTTTTTCGTCGAACGAGAAAAGTGAACTGTAGTTTCCAGTAGACGAGATTAGTGAGAAGGAGAACCCAGTTGAGGAGGGGTCCTTGTCCGTACATGAAAACTGTATGAGGATATTCGTGGTGTCTGTTGGTTTCGGGGTCAGCGTGACTAGCGGTTTGCAGTCCGGGGGGTTGTCGTTCACATCTGTCACCTGGACGCTCAAGGTCATGCTGGCCGACCTAACAGCGGTCTCGGAGCTGTCAGAGGCAACGATGACCAGATTGTAAGACGATTCCAGCTCCCTGTCCAGCCCAATGCCAACCCTCAGCTGTCCAGTTTCAGGCTCCAAAATGAATGGCACTGACGCATTCAGGAGTCGATACATGACATTCCCATCAGCTCCGGCGTCACTGTCATTGGCAAAGATCTTTACGATGCTTGTACCTAAGTAGGTCATAAAAAGTTGGATTACAAAAATAGGAATAATATACACATTGAAATTTTTTTATAAAATACATTGATGTGCTATGCTATAACATGATGCCCCTAGTATTTAAAACACAAAAGCCAATAAATCTCTATCACTTGTCCATTTAGCGGCAATCTAAATTTAAAATTTTCACTTTACCTCAAACTTTTAATCCTTTAACTATATCTCCAACGCTTAGCGCTTAACTGCTTCTCCAGCTGATATCATTTAGATACACAATTGTAGTTTGTATTTATTTCACTATTTAGCGTATAGTAAGTAAAGTGAACTACAAGGTATGTCACTGTCAATAAAACCACATCCCTTCAGCTGTATGGAAACATTCAGGTAGCAACTTTACCACGAACCATTAAGTATGCTTGGGATGCCTGATTTTTTAAAAAAAATTATAAATGGTCTTATTTTTAAGAGGCTAGAAAACAAATAATACAGGGCTAAAACGACATGTAAACATAACTTGCAACCATATGCTGTAGTGATGCATGAAATTCCAATAAACTAAAGTTACATGGGGGGAAAGCATAAATCAAGCAGCCAACTTTATCACTGTAAAAATCACAATTAGCGCTTTCCAACACCTGAGTATTAATTTCACTGACCAACCGACCAACAGTTAATGATGAAAACTGTTGCAAACTGATTTACTAGCACAGCCAATATATTTTTATAAATGTAAAAAATAATAAGTTGTTCTTTGACGTATCTGTTGATTGTGAAATGTAAAGGGCTAGAGGAAACTGGATTAATTATAAAGTACACTACTTTGAGCGCATATTTCTTCAAGTAGTTTTAGCAGACGAGAGGCGTTATTGGCACATTTGTTGTGTTGGTGGTGGTTGTTTACAACCGTTAAAAATTAATTAAATGAAATCTTTATACAAAAAAAAAATTTGTGTTTCACTCAATAAGAGAAGCTCTACGTTGAAAAATACATTTGATCAAACATGTAATGACCTCTTTGTATGCTACCTGATAGGTAAATAATATAGATGTACATAATGATTTCGTGAGTGTTTAGTTTTAAATTTCTTTTTGCGGACAATGCGGTGCGTGCTCCCACCCCCACCCCACCCTCCATGATACTCAACATTTTTTTTAACAGAGCTTTTGTTTGTAATGTTTATCTTTAGTACATGTGTTCATTCATAAGTAACAGCACCGTTGTCGGTTGAAATCAGTACTAAAATATGAATAATATTATTGTAACCCGCCTGATAATCGAAAAGAAATAAGTTAAATTTTGTTTTATTCTACGTACAAAATCTGGGATTCAAAGCCTAAAAAAAAACATGAAGTGCTTCCACGAGAATGTACTTACACTACTTACCTGGCTCAGCCCCCTCGGACACTGTCTGAACGCCGTAAGTTGAAAATTTTGGCGAGTCTTCATTAACCGGAAGTATTTTAATATTAAGGTATGTCTGCGACGTAAGGGGAGGGAATCCTTTGTCCTTGGCCTCGATCAGGATCAGATAAGCCATTTCATTCTCGAAATCGATTGGGCCCGTAAGGTTGACCACACCGGTGACGGGGTCGATGGAGAATGGAGAGGCTATGAAGAAAACATGATTGTGATTGTGAATAATACATGATTGTGATTGTGGATAAAACATGATTGTGATTGTGAATAATACATGATTGTGATTGTGGATAAAACATGATTGTGATTGTGAATAAAACATTATTGTGAGTGTGGATAAAACATACCATCCTTTGCATTTTCCCTGCATTGGTGTTCACTTACTTTTAAGAAGTTATTAATTACTAACTTTAAATAAATAGTAATAATACCTCAATGATAATATAATAAAACTGTCCGATACACAAATGACTTTTAAAAAATTCTTATTGGGTAATCATGAAAAAATAAATAGAAACTCTCGCTCTTCCTCTCTGTAATTCGGACATCGAAAGGGTTGCCCGAGAGTGCTAGGAAAACCAACGCTCTATCAACATTTTAAATATGCAAGATTAGACTGATGGATAAGCGTGGAACGCAATAATCTTATGTGTATATAAGTAGCGTCTACACTAGATAAAATAAGATAAGATAAGACAGGATAGTCAAACAGAGGATCTTAAACAGATCTTAGCCTCCTATTATTTCGGGTATCTTACCTTTTCTATAAGCGAACTAACGTAAAATACATTAGTCGCACCATCTAATGATTGGCTTACCTTTAGGCATGACGTAACTGAACTGACTGCTAATCGATGTGTCCGGGTCGTTGGCGGAGATGTTAGTGACTGACGTCCCAAGGGCTGCGTCCTCTTTGACGGATCCTTCAAACAGGTACTGTAAAAGTCAAGTCAGGACGATATATAACACGATCGTAGTCTAAAGTCAGGACGATATATTTGACGGTCGTGGTCTAAAGTCAGGACGTCATATAACAAGATCGTAGTCTTAATTCAGGACGATATATAACAAGATCGTGGTCTAAAGTCAGGACGTCATATAACAAGATCGTGGTCTAAAGTCAGGACGATATATAACAAGATCGTAGTCTAAAGTCAGGACGTCATATAACACGATCGTAGTCTAAAGTCAGGACGATATATAACAAGATCGTGGTCTAAAGTCAGGACGTCATATAACAAGATCGTGGTCTAAAGTCAGGACGTCATATAACACGATCGTAGTCTAAAGTCAGGACGTCATATAACACGATCGTAGTCTAAAGTCAGGACGATATATAACAAGATCGTGGTCTAAAGTCAGGACGTCATATAACAAGATCGTGGTCTAAAGTCAGGACGTCATATAACAAGATCGTAGTCTAAAGTCAGGACGTCATATAACACGATCGTTGTCTAAAGTCAGGACGTCATATAACACGATCGTGGTCCTTTAAAACCAAAGGTTGATGTCTAAACTGTCTTAACAAATGCTCAAATCGGCAGCTTTCAAAACCTTTTTTTTTCAATTTTTAAAAAGATTTGATTAAATTCTTCTACTTAACATTATGTACTGCTTTCTGGTGATATTCTGATTATAAATCACGCAACAAAGTAGATTAAAGTGAACCGTGTCAGGATTGACGTTTTTTTTTTTTTTAAATTTAATTGAGTTCATTTTGTTTTATAGATGTTTTAATATATGAAGCGTGGTGAAACAAGTCCCAGGGTAGGGAATAGATCGCACAACACTATAGAAATTTGTATGTCTTTTTTTTTTCTTTAATAACGCTTGAAGTTATGATATTTTTACACTTAAGACAGGAGAAGAAGTTCCAAGTGAAATATGGATTGAGATTGGGAGTGCCATTAATTAGGCGTTGCTAGGAATCTCATCTTTCCGTGAACAAATAGAAAGATTGCCAAGATATGCCATATGGAAAACATATGCCAATTAATGAATAAGTAATTGTTTTCTTCCACATGTAGGATTTTCAATCTAAGCAAATTGTTCAAATTGAATCTATACTAAATTGTTACGTTTTTTGTTGTTGTTTTTTTTTTTGTTGTTATTATTTTTTTTTTGAGTTGTAGGAAATGTAACATTCCAATGTATAAATGCAAATGACACGGGCAACCTACGGGGATTTTTTACGACACAAACAGGAACGCGGGTCACTTATATTGTCGGCAGTCGAAGACATGTCGGGAGACCAATAGGGGAACAAGCTGTCCGATTCGCTACACAGCCAGTAACATCTGACAAAACAATTTCCGGCTCTACACAGCCAGTGACATCTGACAAAACACTTTCCGGCTCTACACAGCCAGTGACATCTGACAAAACACTTTCCAACTCTACACAACCAGTGTCATCTGACAAAACACTTTCCGGCTCTACACAGCCAGTGACATCTGACAAAACACTTTCCGACTCTACACAGCCAGTGTTATCTGAAAAAACACTTTCCGACTCCACACAGCTAGTGACATCTGACAAAACACTTTTTGGCTCCACACAGCAAGTGACATCTGACAAAACTCTTTCCAGCTCTACACAGCCAGTGACATCTGACAAAACATTTTCCGGCTTTCCTTTGCTTCCAGCTTGGCCGAGGCAAAAGTCGGATTTGTGTGAGATTGAACGCTGTTAACTGTCGGAAACATATTTGAGGCACTGCTGCCGCCCTGCAGACATATTATGAGCTGTGTACGCCACATTCTAAAGTTAGAGTTGAGTTAATTCAAACTTCTATCACCCGGCTCATAGTTTTACTGGCAAGTCTCATAAACGGAGAATCGTCATATTGATATCTCTCAGCAGTTGTCGGAACCGACCCGTATCAAAATCCAGGGCTGAAGCCGGGCAATCGTTCAAAGGGTGCAAAACCGTTTCCTCGGCGATGTCGTCGGCAACTGATATCCCTTTCCCGTGCCAAATCATGCAAGTAACTCCTTTGTGGGACAGTGCCCAGTCCTTATCTTAGCTATGAGTGTCAAGAGTGTTACGAGCAATGCACTCAAACAGACAATTCACTATTATCCGCAGATTATTATTTTCTTTGATAACCATGTTTATGGGGGTTGCCAGGCAACTCGATACTACATCACTTATTCCCGACCGCCCTCTAATGAAATCTGACCTTAGTGAATTCTGGTGCCCTGTCATTGACGTCGGTGAGGTTGATGGTGACGGTAGTTGTAGCGCTGTTGGATGACTGGTTTGAAGAGTAAGCGTAGACCTCGCATGTAGCTTTGTCCTTAGTCTCATAGTCCATCAAAGTCTTTACAATAAGCGAGCCTGGCAGCAACACAGACAATGTAATGAAACATAACAACAATATCACTATGTGAACCATGTTTTTATGTAAAGATGAGAGTTCTGAGAAGGAGTTTTTACATCTATTGTATACAATAGGAGAGCCAATGAATTGATTTAAGTAAACATGAATTCATAAACATATATCTTTGAATCCATATTGTATGTGCTTAAGATTGTTTTTTAAATAATAACTTTAACGTGGTTTTCTAGTTTGCTGTTCACGTTACCAATGTTTAGGCCAACTTTATTTCTGTGATTCTGAAATTATTTTTTTGTAAAATCAAGGAAAATAGTGTTTCTTTCCTCCATCTTTTATTAAAGAGTAAGGTTCTACCGATAGTTCCTTTAGATATGGCCAATGTGTGTAAATGTTTTATTCATATCAAATAAAATCCACAAATAGTTTATATATATCCAACAAAATACCAAAAT
This sequence comes from Radix auricularia, assembly GCA_002072015.1. Classification (NCBI taxonomy): domain Eukaryota; kingdom Metazoa; phylum Mollusca; class Gastropoda; family Lymnaeidae; genus Radix; species Radix auricularia. The sequence continues at coordinate 34,398 of MUZC01000715.1, read as the reverse complement.
ATGTCAGCTATCCGTCGAGGCATTGTTTAGCGAATAAAAGAGAATTAATAACTATATATGTAACTCCAATTTATAATATAATCAAATTAACACCCTGTCTCCAACCCCAAGTCAAAGAAACATCTCGCCTAGTCCCTCTTGCAGTAACATTAGTCTTCAAGTTAAAGATAACATTTGTTTCTATTTCTCTATCTATCTACCTGTATATCTCTCTTTTTTCTCTCTCTGTTTCTCTTTCTCTCCCCCCTCTCTCTCTCTCTCTCTCTCCCACAAACTATTCTTCTCCCACCCCCCTTAGTGTGACTCCTACTCTTTAGAAATATCTCTGTATCACCCTCTATTTCTCTCTCGCACTGTGTTTCTCACATCCCACTTTGTCAGTCTCTGTCTCTCTCTCCATCTCTTCGTGGTTATCTGTCTCTGCTTGTCTCATCACTTCTCACTTTGCGCCTCTGTGTCTCTGTATCAACTTCATTACTTGATACACGTCTTCCTTTTCTATTTCTTTACTTGATTTTATTTAAAGCATACTCCAACAATATTTAACAATAATTTTAGAGGAAATTTTGGGCCAGAAGTTACCTTATCCCAGTGATGGCGAACCTTTTGGGGCCGCGAGCCCGAAATTCAACCAAAAACCCACTTACAGCAAAGTGCCATCACTCCCATGAAACCCAAAAATGGTGGTTTGGCGTAGCTAGTTTGATTAATGAAGTAATATTTTGGTTGCGTGCCGGCATATAAGGCTCTCCGAGCCGACTGAGGCATGCGTGCCATATGTTAGCCATCATTTCCTATCCATTTTATCCCCTAAAATGCTGTCTGGGGAAAATAGTAAATTTTCCCAATCTACCTATCCCGTCCCTGCGTTTGTTTTTGTAGCACTTCAACATACGGAAACTCTTGGTACCCTTAGCATTTCTCGAGAACATTTGAGCCCAGCCTGTGGGGAATTTTTAAAAGCCCTTTCAATTTCGTGGAGTAGTTCTATTAAAAGAAAATCCGGGTATCCATTTTGTACCATTTATATCTATTATAATATAAAGTAAATATCTCGATATTCTGTTCGGGCTTATCCATAAACGCAAAAACTTGCTAACAACTATATTTGTAAACGTATTGTTACTTGTATATTTATGCTGAATTCACTGTTTTTCGAAAACCTTAATTTAAAACACTTTCTGTGCCATTACATGGGACTTTTTCCGGTATCAGAAATGACAAAGTGTATTTGAGGTGACCCACCCATTTCTAAAAACCAATCGAACCTAGACTAAAAAAAACTACGAGACATGAGACAACCTCACTGAAAGAAGGAACACTTACCTGTGTACTGGTCGATCTTAAACCAATCAGGGTTGCATGATTGGATACCATAGGTGATCCGCGAAAATGCTGTATTGGGCGAGTCCTTGTCGGTGGCGTTCAAATCAATAACAACTGTGCCGAGGTCTGCATTCTCAGGGATGGCTGCGATGGTAGAAAACAAGTCTATGAATTTCAACGCACGGTCTTAGTTATAATTGGGTATAATAATTAATTATTAAGGTTAACTAATGGCTTTTAAAACTTTATTTTTAAATTACCATCGCTCTGTTACAAAAATATTACGTTTGTTTAATTTTGCTGTGGTACAGTTAATTAGACCCTGCTTTGGCCTGCTTTGTATCCATACATCCATCCACCATCCATCCATCCATCCTCCACTTCCACTTTCATTTATGTATACATAAATAAATGTTTTCTGTTGTTATAGCACTACACAATTATTTTCTGTAACGATGCATACAATGGTATATGCTGTTTTAATACAAAAAAGGTTATCATACATGCTGAGTTAACTCCAGACCAATCAGGGATGTTGTCGTCCACGTCTGCTATCCGAACGCCCACGATGACCTCAGTGGTCTTCGCCCCGGTGGGGTCACTGTCATTGACGGAGACAGTGATCTCCAGGTATCGTACCCCAGCGTCGTAGTCCACCTTAGTCTTCAAGGTAACTTTACCAGCGGAGTCAATTTGTAGGACCGAAGAGTTTCCTGGAGCGAAAAAAGAACGATCAATTTTATCTCAAAGTTATCAGCAATTTTTAATGCACAGTTGTCGTGTGAATGCTTTCATCAACATTATAAACGAAACTGTAGAAAAGAAATTCTTGAGTAATGACCAGCCGATGGAACTTGTATGTAAAAATGATAATAAAGATATAATTACAATATGTTGAAAGTTGTTATTCATATCTAAGACGTTTGTGAAAAAATACGTAAAAACTTACTGATCATTTAGACCAGTGGTCCCCAAATTTTTTAAACACCGTAAACCAGTAAAAGTTTGATAACTTTACCGCAGCCCGCTAACCCGGGGGAGAGGGTCTGCTGCGTTTATTTATTATACAGGTATTTTAATTATTTTTTTATTTTATAGTTTTAATTTAATTGTACTTAATCGTGCCTTCAAAATAAAATACAGTTACATAAGAAATGAGTTAAACAATATTTATTATTTTAAATTTACTAGAATGTGAAATCAATGAAAACCCCGAGCTTGTTTTTCAGCAATGAGGCGATTCCATCTGGAGGTAAAAGGGGAGACAATGGCACCCAAAAAAAATCATAACTTTTGAACCACTTGTGGTAAAAAGATGATTTTTATCTTTTTGTTAATCACCAAAAAATGTATATATGGATGTATTACTTTTATATTTTAAAATTAATTAAAGATTTTCATTCAAGTGCCTAAACTTCAATGCGTTATTTAACTTATTTTCATTGTTAACAATGCTTTAAAAATAACTTAACAAAAATGTAGAATTGCCTGTATTTATTACTTCCCTTGAAATTTTCAGTTCAATGATGTCATACATCTTATTTTTAGCTTAATCAAAATTATCGATTAATTATTCGGTAATTTTTCAAAAGTTAACGATTAAATTTTAATTAATCGATAACATCCCTAATATATATATATATATAGGGCTGCGGAAATTACCGATTAATTTCTCGATTAATCGGTAAATTATTTTATCGATTAAAATTATTTTAATCGATAAAATAGTGATTAAAATTAAAGAAAAGATTTTTTTTTTAAAAATTATATTTATTAATAAAAAATGAATAATAGCTATATTTCTTCTATTATTTTTTTGAGTACAAACTTCTCTGTTAAAAAAAGTTGGAAAGTGTAAACTTTAAAATCAACTGTTTTATAAGGACAATGAAATAAAAATAAAAACAACTTTATTTTTAAATATTTAACAATAACACAATTTAAATTCATAGACATTATATGGAACTACTTATATTTTAATATATCTCCTAACAATATTATATCTTTTAAATTAAATTAAATTAAATACCTAAGTTATGGGCATTTTAAAAAATGTCATAGAAGGGCATTAAATGTGAAGGAAAACAACATAGTGAAAAAAGTGATTATGAGGTCTTAGAGAAAATCATAACCTTTGAACCACTTGGGATAAAAAATATTATCTTTATATTTTTACTAATCATTAAACAATTTCTACACAGCTGTATTACTTTTATATTTATAAAATTAATTAGAAATTTTCATTCAAGTGCCTAAACTTTAATACGTTATTTTACTTATTTTCACTGCTAACTATGTTTTAAAAATAGCACTAACAAATATATAAGTCGACCATTTTTATTACTTCCCTTTAAATTTTCACTTTAATGACGTCATACATCTTCATTTCTAGCTTTAACAAAATTATCGATTNCGGGCCCCCCAAACCCTTACAATTTATTAACTACACCACTGTTCATATATACATTTATAAGGTCAAGAAAGCTAAGTTATAATTTGTAAAGACCATTACTATGTCTAAAAAAGGATTAGTCCTCATAACAATGTTCAACCTACCACTAATTATAGAATAAGATAGAGTTGTGGCTTCAGCATCAGTGCAGACCAATGTCAACAAAACATCGCCGACTTTACTGGACTCGAGCATGTCTGCGATGATGTTGTAGGCTGAGCAGTTCTGGTAGCAGGAGGAAAAGTTAGTGTGAGCAGCAAACCAATGTATATATGTTTATGTGTATGCATGTATGTATGTATGTATGTACATATGTATGTATGTATGTATGTATGTATGTATGTATGTATGTATGTATGTATGTATGTATGTATGTATGTATGTAATATGTATGTATG